>VZRR01011735.1:311324-439739 GCA_013398015.1 Oreocharis arfaki
GCACGGCCCTGCCTGGCCCTTCCCCCACAAGCCCCACACGTTCCAGGCACCAATCCTTGCAGGCTCTCACATTCACATACTGACAATTTTGCAATAAAACCCGTTCTACCAACTTACTTTTTATATTTTAATCTTTCTATTTAAACAAATAAACATCTGAGCATATTTTCCATTATTTCATTCCTGCTTTCTAAAACTAGTCCTCAAGTAGTTCCTTTTTACTTTGCTGTTGTTGTTGACTAAATGCTTTTCATTCATTTTTCAAATTCTACTAGCTACGACAGCTATAAATTACGAAGCCTACCATTGTTAGCAGTCTTTTATTTTCCAATGTATGTTTGGGGTACTAGCTTTCTTTAAAAAAACCCACAATCCTTGCCAGTAATTTCCTCTCCAATAATAGGAATGAGATCTTTGCCTGTATCCAAGTGGGACTGTAGTTGTGATTGGCAGACTTATACTACAGTGTCATTAAAGTATTCTTTTTTATTAAGTATTTCACAAAATAATTTTTCTCACAGGTAATTTTTAAATACATAAAAGCATACCTGACAGTTTTATTTTCACTCCCCTTGAACAATTCTTCCCTCACATTACCTGCATTCAGAGTTTTTTGGGTTTTATTTTGCAATTAGATTTACATCTTATGCACATCACTCTAGTCTGTTCAGTGTGTTGATCAGTCTTCTTACATAATTCTACAAAAATCTTGCTTATTTCTCATGGACTTCATTAATTTTCTAAGCCAAATTTGTATCTTTTTCACCCTTTGTAATTCCTACTTTATTTTTGCTCTCTACTTACTGATGTTTTCTGTGATTTCTGCAACTTTTCAGTGGAATTTTAAAATCTATTTTTATATTATATTTTACCTGACTTGCTATCTTCTGTGATTCAGAGTTACTAAAACAAGCCTTTCTTCTCTTTATGTTTAATGCTCTTCGGTTTCCTCCTTGCCCTGACCAGAGAAAGATTTTGTTTTACATTTTTGGCCAACATACATGACGAGTCCTGTTTCCATTTCTGCCTTTTGACAGCTAAAGGTGGTCTACAGCAGCAGTTCTTTACTTTATTATGCAATTCTGTTCTTCTAGTAAGCAAAAGAATTGGATTATAAGTCACCTGAATGTCTGTGTGTGTGAAACTTCTTACCAAACTTCTTACCAAACAGATCTATAATTTATGTGAAAATATAGAATCCTTTTAAAAGGATGACTTAGGTTGAAAATTGACAGTCTTCCATCAATTACCTCGATATTAGGGATTTGGATGATCATTGTTGATCCCTTCCAAGTGAGCTGTTCTCTTCTGTTCTAATTCTTTTTTATTGTTTTGTTGCCAGTTTGAGAGTTAGACTTTTTACATTGCATATGAAATATATGTGTTTGTGAAATGTGTTTCATGTATCTCTGTTCTCCAGAAGTTTCCTTCTTGTATTGCTTCTGATTGTGGCTATATACGTCAATTGTCTCTTTCTTTAGCTAGTGCCTGGCTATTGCCAGACGCTCCTAGGCAGCCTATGGCTTTTTAATGAAAAGCCCATGGCGTGGAATAGAACTCTTGTCAGTTCTTTCAAACAGGATGAGTGGTTACTGTCCAAATCATGATATCAAGATTCCTTGTTGTCTTCAGCAGGATCAGGTGAAACTCTCTGAACCACTTTTTACACTTGGGTGGTCCTGCGTGACCACTCCCTCACATGCATGATACTTCATTATTGGTTGGCTTAGATTACAGACAAACTAGTTTCTAGCCATATTAGCCATGTACAAAGGACTGTTGTACGTGATCCTGGCTGCACTTGCAGAGTTCCTGCTGACTACTTATACCTGTTATATTTCTGCACTTTTTGTTCAGTTCTGTAAAGGAATCTTTTAGGGGATATCTGAAGGAAGGTTGGGATTCCTCCACCCAGGGTGCTAAACACCATATTGAAACATACAAACTGGTAAATGCACTTTTACTACTTTCAGGAAGCATCTTCAAGGCAATCCAAAATTTCCACATGGAACACTTCTGGATTAAGTACTCGGACATTTTGTTCTGAAAAGGGCTAGAATTCAGTAAGTCCCCTCTGTTGTAGTCAACTCACAGTTCCAAATCAATCCATTTTCTCACTGATGCAGATAGCAGCCCGGGGAGATACGGGATTTTGTAGGGATTTCACGACTGAAGTTCACTGTATGCACACACAGGTACATCTCTGATACTGGGCTAGACCATATGTATACCTACAGGACAAACTTCAGGTATTTTCCTTTCAAATTTAATTGAATTTCCCTGAGTTTGTTTTTTTCTTGAAAAATTGCTTGGTTTGATCTTCACTAGAATGTCTATCATGAAAATGAGAGACAAGGGGCACACATTGAAATGAGAAATCCAGTACCTTTCCTATGAAATGAAAGGATCTAATCAGCAGTTTCCTAACATTATGTTTTCATTATTTTCCATTTCTTTGTGTTACCTTGGTTTTCTGAATTACAAGCCTTTTCTTCTGAAGTACTGATATTACCTGTTTCTGCAGACTTTATGCTTCATTTTACAGGAAGTGGATTGGTACCTGGGAGTCTGGAGACTTTGAACAGCATTTTCAAACATTTTTCTTGTTTTAGCACTTACATTCTTTAAGTCTTCACCTGCGTGTCTTAATACTTCGTGATTACTTTGTTTAATGGCCCTTGTCTCATTGAGGCTGGATGTTGGCCATACCAGTGACCCGCTGTGGTTCTCTCTAATCTCCTCCTTTCCTGTGTCTTTCTTTGGGGAAGATAGAAGTAACAGCTACAGAATGCTTTCGAGCATGTGGCCAATCTTCTCCTGAGTAAAGGCTGTAGATTGCACAGCTGCAATTCCTTAGTGGAAGCAGATGAACCGTGACCTACTGCCGACAGCCACTTTGGGTTACATCATCCCACTAGTCACCACCCACTGCTATAGACAGCCAGCCTGAGGGACACAGCTAACAGGCGGCCTTTCATTGACACTTCATGAATTAACAGCTAGGGGCTGCTCAGGAGGAGGACAGTTGGCATCTCTTCCTCCTCAGAGACCGAGTGTTTGAGATCCCTGTGGCAGAAATTCAGGGAAAAGAGGATGGATTACAAAAAGCCTCTCCTTGCTGTTTTGGAATATGTTGTCCTTTTGGCAACAGTGATTTTTTTTGTTTTGAGTTTTTCATTCTCTGCTACTAGGCTAGTATATTACCTAAAGAGATACATTCTTCATGCAAAATACTTGAGGAAAAGTTTTGAAGATGAATTCCCATTATTCTCACAACATCCTCTTGATTCACATTAGAAGATGACTGCCTGTCATCTGTTTTTTATCATTCCTGTTTTACACTTCAGCTCTTAAAAGGAGTGATGTGCACTGTGGTGAGCGAATGCTTCATTTCCTTCTTGCTGGTTTGAGATCTGCTCCTATGATGGGATCTGTCTGGCTTCCCTCAGAATGTGGTTTTCCTTTCTGATTAGAAAATAGAATGATGGATCAAACAAGAAGCAGCTAAACGATGGCTTGCTGTTCAATGTCAGACCAGCAAGCCCTACTTGTTAATTCCCTGCAAATAAAGTAGTACTCAATATAGTGAGACAAACACTGTTGAAAAGTCAAGCCAATTCTAGGTGGCATTGATCCTCAAATCACAGTTTATCTGATGTCAGGATCTCTTAATGCAAAAGCAAAGAAATTCTCCAGGGCAAAAGATTTTTCAGCCTGTACCAGGGTCTCTCAAAATTTTTCAGCATCAATGCACTACTTTAGAGTGAGGGGTAAGAAAGTGGCATTGGACAGGCAGGATAATTACATGTAATTGGTAGCCTGGTACTAGTTACTTGGTTTTGCATAAATTACTTTATACAGGTGATTTTTCATATCAGTAAAACTGTACTTACTATTTTAATCCAACTTTGCAATTTCCTATTCCACAGAGGTATTATTGCTGTGAAAAGAAAAGAGAAACTTTGAAAATTCGAATTGTAGGGCAACAAATCTGACATGTTCTTATTTGAAAGATGGGATCAGCTGCATCAATGTTATGGCTTTAAAGAGTGATGCAAGTATTTAATAGTCTGTGCTGTTTTCTTTTGAAATATAGTAAACAAAGATTTATCCACCTAGCTTAATTAGAAAATGATTACCAAACTGGACATTTTCAAGTATTTAGCTGGTAGCAACTACTTCCAGGACTCATTTTCCTTATTGTTTTGGTAGAATTATATTTGCAAATTAAATAGGAAAGAGGATCAGTAAAGTTGGGTTTTTTTCAAAATTCAAACCTGCTATAAGTGAAATGTGATAGCTTGAAATAAAATAAGTGGGTTTAGTTTACACTGGCTTCAGTTTATTTTTGTGCACATTCAAAGCAGCTTTCTGTATGTCTGTTAGACAGGAACTAACTAAAGAAGCCTATTTCTAAAAGAAAATTAAAATAGTCCTGAAGATGAAGTTAATGCAGAGTCTATCTGTATTTTGTCTAGGAAGTTAATGTTACAAAGAGCTGCATGGGCCTCATTCAATGAACCCTGGCTGGGCTTCATTTATTCGGGTAAGGAGAAAATCCTGGACGATAAGGATTCTAGATTTAGTTTGCCAAATTCTCTTAAGGATTTAGAATGTGCACAAGAATATTCAAAATGTAAGGAGGAATCGCTTGAAAATTTAATGTAAGCCTGCTAGTATTTCCTGCTCTTTCTTGATCTGGGATGACTGTAAGAGGAGTTGGTCTGTCTTAATGGAGTTTTAGCACTTTCCTCTCCTGGGAGAAATGAAACTGATGGGAAAAACAAGAAACCTAATACTTGAGCAACTTCAAAACCATTTGTGGTTTTGGTTTTAGAAATATGAAGCTTTTTATAGGTGGAGTCACACATTCATTTTTCTGAAGCAATTTACAGGCCCATAAAAAGTGGATCAAACCAATGACCATTAGACCCTTCTTAGCTGCATATTGTTGTGTTTAGATTATTTAAGTGCTAGTGTAATAGAGAAAAAAATTATTTGATTAAAACTGAAGTGATCCATTTTCTTGAGAACTAAACTTTAAATAGTTGAACAACCTTTAGAAGTTTTTCTGCTTCACATGAATAAATATAGCAGGTCTGGAACTGGGTCACTGTCAGGCAAGAGAGAAGTAGGGAAATCCGTTTAATGGAACAGTGCAACTGGGAACTGAGTTCTTATTGGAAAACACCTGTTTCTTGCATTATTTCAATAATATGAATATACTCAAGTGATCACATTTCCCATTTCGTAAAATTAAAGTTGTAGTAAGAGAGCCCTCTTTAGTCCAGCTAAATCCTGGAAGAGCACTCACAGATGTCTGAGATTGTGTAATAGCTGAGAAAATACATACTGTAGAGAGGACTTACAATTGCCTGAGATGAGTCAAGTGATAATTTCCTTGGTTCATGATGTCCTGTAAATTCCTGCTATAGTTTGGATAAAAATACTTCATAGAAATACATTTTAGGGATTACAAGGAGGTACCATTAATATTCTTGTGCTGGATAAGATATCAGAAGTGTGCCAAATTTTTTTTTATAATTATCCTTAAATAATCCTTTTCCAATCCTCGCCAAAATGTTTTCTGAGTTTAGTTCTTCAAATAAATAATAAAGGAAAGTAATACATAATAAACTTGTAACTACTTGTATCTGATTAAAACTTTTTCTTCAAGAAGAAATAGTATGTCTGAAGCAAGGCAATTTCAAGGCCTCATGTCTAGTGGAAGAGAGTGTTTTGCCCTTTTTTTCTCAAATAAGTGTGACTTGCATGCTGAGGTACGTTTATCAGAAGGGTATGTGCCCCAGAGCAGATGAAACCAAGAGGAATTTCCAGGACCATTTAGTCCTATCAGCAA
Source organism: Oreocharis arfaki (assembly GCA_013398015.1). Taxonomy (NCBI): domain Eukaryota; kingdom Metazoa; phylum Chordata; class Aves; order Passeriformes; family Paramythiidae; genus Oreocharis; species Oreocharis arfaki. The sequence goes on from VZRR01011735.1 coordinate 317,185, forward strand.
CATTGTGCAGCACCTTAATATTCTACTTCTTTTTTATTTTTTTAGCTCCACCAGTACTCACATTGAAAAGCTGTTTCAGAATAACCCCACCTGATATTAAAAGAGCAGTGTGAAACATAGCTTCATGTGTCAAGACAAGACTTATATTTTAAATTCCTTGATTTCCTATTAGAGTAAGATTAGTTTCTGTCTTTAACTCAGCATACACTCAAATGAGACAGAAGCATGAATCAATAGGTTATAAATTTTGTTGGACGAAATATGACAAATTTGAGAAGTAAAAAATATCTGAATACCTAATGTGTGTAATGGAAGGCAAAAATACATAGAAATAACAGAGAAGGTAGCACTTCGAATCTAGGGTACATGTTAGTTTCAATATCATGTCTGGATTTTCTACTTGGCCTGATGTATTTATGAACTGAATAGATGACTAACTGTTACCACTCTTCTACCTAAACTTTTATTGTAGAAATTTTAGCGTGAATGCAGAATTCCTCATAATTTGTTATTCTAATCATAAAAGCAAAGTTGGCTTTATTTTGTAATAGTTATAAATTAAAAATAATACTCAATAAACATCTTCATCTGTGATTCAGAGAACTGTTTAAACCATGGGCTGTCTGATGTAGTACTGCTCTATCTCTAGTCCCACTTAGCATTGTTTGACTCACCAGTGACTCAAATTTGGAAGTAATTATTTTGATCACTACCTCTGTTTTTTTACAAATGGCAGTGAGACAATTACTTCGTTTTCTACAGGCTGCTTAATAATATTTTAGAAGCTGTCATTGCTGAGTCAGTTGTTGGGCAGCAAATGATTTGTTCATTCTGTTTAGTTGTTTGTTTGCAGGTTATCCATATGCACATCTTTTCACAGAATGTCATCCAGCTTTTTTGTTGTTCCAAGTGTCACCACAGCCCCCTGCTAAGTGATTTTGTCTCTCAACTTACTAATTTATTAAGGTGTTGAGGAACAAGACTTAATTCAAGATTTGACCAATATGTATTTAGAGATTGTTAAAGATTGCTAACAGCTGAATAGAAATTAGCTGAAGTTACTTGGAAAAAGCAGTCAAAGGCTCATAAAGGCCAATCTAAGATGCTTCTTAATTAACTTTAAGCAACAATAAAGCAATACCGTGAATGCTAATGGAGCTATCCAAACAGGATTGTAAGGATATAAATTCAAATTGGAAAAAATTATTTTAGGGAATGTATTTTAATATATATAAAATATGTGATGCATATTGTGTTTTTCTTTTCCAAATCTATTAACTGTAACAATATCCTCTAATAATACTATGTTTACTTACTGCCTTCCTGTTCCTTTATTTCCTTATTATCTCAATACAGGGAACCTATGTCATAAATTAAGTGTTTTGAAGTACCTAGATTCTATTTATCCTTGTGTTTGAAAGATTTCTAGAACTGTACTGGTCATTTCATAGATACTTACAGTAACTTCATTTGAATTAATTGTGTTTTCTGACTTACAGTTTGTTTGGATTCTGAGACCAGAAAAAAGAGTAAGCCTCTCAACTACAGTGAGAATTGTTTATCTATGTTCTCATCCATCATTTCAACTACCATTGTGTGAGATGATTTTTCCTGCTTTCCTTGCTGCTGTGTGTTACCAGAGTGCCAAAGAGATGGATGATGGTGGCATTAGACTAAGGAAGTAGTGAGAGCTCTTTGGCAGCTATTGTGCGTAGTATCTCGATTTGCTACTCTAAAATTGGGAGTATACCAGCTCTTACAAAAGTCTTCATTGCCACTCATAAAATCAGTTGCCTTTTTCTAGCATATAAATGGAGAAGCACAAAACTTTTTGTCTCAGAAATTATTTACATGAAATCTAATGTCCTTCATCAAGATGTGCCTTTGAGTGCAATCACTACAGGAGGTACTCCTGTGTAGACACAGAAAATGACCATAATTATTTTCTCCTTAGACTTGAAGACTATGAGAAAGGTGTAAAAAACTGTCTTGTGGGAGACAGAAAACACAGTTCTGTTTCCATTCTTGAGATGTGAGACTTTAAAAAAAAGTGAGTTCAGCTCAGAGTGTTTGCTTTGCTGCTGAAGGTATCAGGGCAGGTGATACATCATATCAACAGACTCAAAATTTAGTTTTAAATTATTTAAATTTTTGTTAGCAAAAAAGATGTTCTTACATTGCTTCTTAAAGACTGCAACTGTCTTCCAGAATCATGATGCCCTGGCGTGATTAAATCTGGTGGTGTAAAGCATGTGATATTCAAAGATTTTTTTTTTTTTTCTTTTTATCATGGTGGCTGTTTCACATGTGATGAAATAGCACCACATTTTCCTTTCTTTGAATATGCTGTGACTGAGTGCACTCTATTAGAGATCTGAGAGAGAGAGTCTTTCCTTCTCTCCTTGTAATGGCCTGCGCCTGGTCTTCTGAACAGGAAGAAATGTCGTGCTTTGTATACTGTTAGTTGTGTCAGGTATTCTACCACAAATTGGCACTGAATGTTGATATGCACTTACAACATTTAGGCATTGATAGCTATTTTCAGGAGGTCTGTCACTGAGTGTAAATAAACAAACTTGGAAAAAAATGTATCCATCTGTTAATGGATTACATTCTTCCTGTTCAAAACTCAAATTTGAAAATCCATTAGCTTTATCCACTTCCACTTAGCGATGGAGTCATACACACCTTCATGATGATCATGATTTCAGTAATTCATTACATTCTTCAAAGAAGATCATGTATATAAAAATTAATTTCTGAAAAAGGTCAGTCTAGTTTCTGTTTCCTTGTTTAACTAATGTAATTGTAAAATTTACAGCTTAAACTCACCAAATTAATCTGCTCCATTTTCAGATTTTTTTACACTTTAATCCTTTTTTATTAATTTTTTAAATTATATTGAGTTTGAGGATTTTTCATTATATTACTCTTTTGCTCTTTCTGTTTTTGTATTACTGTTTTGAGTTTTTTTATCTCTGAGATAGAAATTAAACCCTGAACAGGCATGAGTTTTCCTGTTTTATATGGATGCCAGACCAATTCCAGTAACTTCAAGCTGGGAGTCAAATTCCTTGAAGCCAAGCAGGCCCTCAGAGCAGCATCATGGCAGGCATTTGGGAGCATGCTGAGAGTCTGCTTGGTTCTCTGCTCTGTCTGCCTCTGTGCAGACTCTTTTGGCTGCTGGATTCTGCCTCTGTGTATGCCTCACCCTCAAATACAAGCAGGTATCTTCTAGCAGCTATTACTAGCTGCCAGATGTTACAATTTTCTGGTATTTATTTTACTTGTATATAAAATTATACAATTGCTTTTTTAGTTAAGCTGGACTTAACTAACACTAAGTTAAGTGTTTTAACCAGAAAGATATGACAAACTGCACTAAAAATTATTTTTTGGAGAAATTCAGGTGTAATGACTCTAATAAACTTATGCTAGTACAGGATGGTACTTCATGCTCCCTAATCATCCCTAATAAGATGCATTTTGAGATGGGATGCTTCTTCTAAAATACATATTTTCCTTTATCCAAAAGTTACTTATGAGTAATGTGGAGAACACTGATGGATTAATGTAGGAATTATGACTGAAACATACAGCCTGATAATGAATGTGGCCTCTGGTCTTCAATGCTATGAAATTCTGAAAATGCTGAAAAATCACTTGGTGAAACTAAGTACAGCATCTAACAAAAAATAAGTTTCAAGTAAGTTTGTCAAAAAAGGCATATGACTCATGTTCTAGGAAAATTCTCTCATTATTGACTGTAGGAACACAGTGTAAAAGGGGTGCTCTGTTTTATGCACAGATAGGGAGACACCCTGTGATACAGAGAGTGAAGGGGATCTTGGTTGTGCTTGGAAGAGGAGACGGGGTTTAGCATGAGCTGGAAACAGTGTGACAAAGCTATAATTTGGCTGGATGGACCATCTGATAGTGTTGGGCAGCTGCTGTGTCAATGGCCACTGCACTCAGACATCTAAAAGTATGTTAGAAACATAGTAACCTGCTAAGCAGTACAGCCCAAAAGATGTATGGAACGCTGAATAAATAATTAGAAATTCATGCTGTGATTAAAAAAAACCCCAAGTATTTTTGTGAAAGCAGGTATAGTTTTTCAGCTGGTGTAAATCAATAGTTTAAATGAAGCTGTTCTAATTTACTACAGCTGGATTTCTGGTCTGTTACTTGCTTATTTGTGTCAAATGCCCAGCCCTGCTGTCATCATCTCCAGAAATATTTAGATCCTTATTTAGAGTATGAAGAACTGAGAGAAGTTATTCTGTTTGCAAGTCTGACCCAACTCACTTCATTGATAACATATGTGATAGAGGTATACTAAATACGGAGGGATAAAAGAACGAAACCTCCAAAGACATATTTGGGAAAAATCCTATAAAGACACATCTTTGTCTTTTTTTACCCCCAAAGGAAAACAAAGCCCACAAACCCCCTCCTATATTCACAACCTGTTCAGAATGAAAAGGACTATAATGTTATTAAAACCAGTCTTACCACTGACAGAAGCATCACAAATTTCATGAAGAGTATTTTTAAACTAAAATACAATTTGAAGAAATAGATTCCTCAGAGTCTATGAATCTAGTCTTCTATTACAATGACAATCACAGTGTAGAGACATACAAAAAATCTCATGCCATGGAGCTACTTACTCTCATAATTTTCCTGACATTTCACAGACAAAAGAAAATCATTTCACAGACATAAGAAAATCATGGCTTTTATGTCAGTATCTTGCAAGCTGTCACAAAAACATCTGAATCTGATGATGAAGTACAAATAAAATCATTGTATTGATGGAAACCATGGTAGGTTGGCTACCCAGCCAAGAAAAAGCATACTTACATGGAATAAATGGAATATGCAGTACTTTGTTGTAAAGAAATGAGGTAACTGAAACGTATCTAATTGAATGGCAGGTCATAAGGATAGCATTACTACTGTTTTCTACCACTCTATTAGCTGTTTGAAGTATCTAGATTGCTGTAAATACTGTAAGATTTGATTAGCGGAAAATAGTATCACTCTTGAAATTCTAGTTCTTAATAAAGGTGGTCAGAGGCACCGTAGGCAACCGTATGACAAGGCAGAAATAAACAAACTATTGTTTTCATAAATAATCCCATGTGAAGAATTATATTGTGAAAATTGCCATATTTTGCAATAATATGATAGGGATAAAAAAATGTCTTCCATTGTACGTAGTTGAACTCCATGTCAGTAGGATTTAAGACAATGTCCATAATGTCAGCTCAGTGAATTTTCTCAAGATCTCCTTATTCTCTAACGTAATGACATTTAACATTGAAAAGAAGAAGCCAAATGAGTAGTTTGATTCCTTTGTTTAAAAGTGATATTCTTCAGTCCTGGGTCACAAAGCCAAATATTCAAGTACTGAAGAAAATGTGAAGATTATAATCGCGAAGTTTTATTTTCTTTAGGAAAATACTCCACGCCCAGTGTGCCCAGAACTGGTCAGTTATGTCTTCCAAAACAGAAAATTCAAGGAAGCGGAGGGGATTCATAGCAGAAATAAAAAACCTGTTTAGCAATGGGATTCAAAGAGGAAGAAAAGTAATGATTTAAAAATATTCAGTTTCTAGATTAAATTAAATTATCAATTTCATTATTTTTCTGAATGCATATTTTTCATTTCTTATTTTCTCAGAATGGGAAAGTTGCATTACTATCATTTTTTCTAACATGCTCAAAAATAACAAGAGAAATAAATCGTGATAATTTAAGTGCAGTTAATTGTGATATATGTTGCAAAACCGTGACAAGTCTTATTTTATGCTTACTTTCATGCCAGTAATAATTTGAAATCAGGTAGTGCTGCTTAGATGACATTTGGGAATGACTGACCTTGCTAATCTCAGATGATTATTTGTTCATGCAATTTGACATAGTGTGTGGTCTATTCTGGCCCATAGGAAAATACTTCAGAGCAGTGACAAGGTGCATTGATAAATGAACATACTGAGGCTTGTAGAATGATTTCTAAAGCTGTTACTCGCTCCATTTTCTCACACAGCACATACTAATTCTGACCGTTTAAAAAACTGATGCAGCTTCTAAGTAAGTACAGTTGAGTTAAACATTCCCTGCCTGTTCATGGTCAACCAAGTAAGGCAGTGAAAGAAGCAGTAGAAGATTACTTCTTCAGACCTTATCTTTTGGTTTTCTTTAATTTTGTGCCATAGAAATTTGTGTGTCTGTTTTCAAGTACTTTGAACAAAAGTATTTGCCTTGTTCTGGAAAACAAATCTGTTTAGGCCTTGGATACTATCTTGCTCAAATCACAGTAGATTTTTATATTTCTTTTTAAAAATTACTTTCATGAAGATAAGAAGCCATACCCATCTAAATATCTCCTGTGTATCCAGTAAATTAGAAACTAGGTAACATTCTCAAGTATAATTCCAGCTCTTGTTCATGGAGCTTTTTAACCTTGATGCATTTTATGTTAACTACAACCAGAAAGAAGGTTCTAATCAGCAGGATTTTAAAAGAATTGTATAGCTTTCATTTGTTTGCTTCTATAGGACTTCACCTTTTTTATCTCCTTCACCTTTTTTATCTCCACAGTTGGCGCNCCCCCAGTTGGCGTTTTTTTTTCTTTTTTTTTTCCCCCCTCTCCCCCCCTCTCTTTTTTTTTTTTTTTTTTTTTTTTTTTTGTCTATGATTGCTTGGCAGCAGGATAATTGCTGTGGTTTTGTGCATTCTGCATTCATTGTCTCCATTTAATCGGGCCATATTGGCTTTCTCTCGTGTTGGTACACTGTGGGTCAAGTGTAGGCGTGTGCATGCTTTACAAATTTATCCCCATCATTGCTAATGTCTGCCCAAGATGTTAGTAGCTGATGGTTTTGTCTGAAGGACACTTCAAGCTGTAATTCTTGAGGGCAAATCACTTTTTGTTTCTTTTGTTCATTTATAATGAGAGACTGAAATGGAGCTTAAATAATTCCTTCGGTGAAAACATTAACCAGGCTCTGCTATTGTGGTTGTTTAAGAACTGAAAATAATTAGCACAAACCCACATTTCCTTCACAGAGCTTTAAAAGAAGTCAGGACATTACCATTAAGATAATAATGAATTCAGTCTCTGTGGAAAGGCAAGGAGGAAAGAAAAAAAGATTAAATATATTTCAAGACAAGCAAAAAGGTTTCTGGTGGGAACATTTCACATTTGAATAAAACACTCCCTTGGGAAATACATTGCTATTTGTGTTTGTATTTTAAGGCACCATGTGAGTATCTTCAGAGAAGCCAAAGAAGAATCTCCTTCTCTCTTTAAAAATTCTAAACCTACAAACCCACTGCAAACAATAGCCAGTTTCCTAAGAGACTGGCTGTTAATTTAGAAACTATAATTTCCTCACTGTTTGGAAAGACTGGAATTGGAAAGCAATATTGTTGATAATCAGGTCTCAGGATTTTTTTTTTTTTCCACAGGGGTAAATTCTTTTTCTTTATTTGTTTCTCTTACATAACTTTTCCTGCCCAGGACATGCAATCCTATTTTGAACTATGAGAAGAAGATATTGCAGTAGTAAAAAAAGTTGGCTTAGAATTGATTTAGTTCATAAATCTAGACAACCTATTCTTTCGTTTGAAAGACAGTTAGCAAGCTGAGAATTAAAGCCATAAAATCTAGGGCTATGAGGCAAGAATGAGTTATTAACTATCCATGAAAAGAAAAGTTGTGAAACTGACTTCTAAAGGTTACCTTAAAAAAAAAAAAAATCTGCATGAACAAAGAGAACTTCCCTTCAAACCTTATGTATAGGAAAGATAAGAAGAAATATGCTGACAGCATTTAGCTTAGGCCTGGGACAGTCTCTTCCACCTTCAGCAGAAATGCTGGACCTTTGCCATGGGCAATAAAGAATTGAAGGTGAGGAACTGACCTCATTTAATAGGCTGAGAATCTGACTACTCTGTTATGCTCTCTCTGTTCACTGTAACTGCATGCAAGTCGTGTGTACAATCACCTGAGTATTCTTCTGCCTTCCCACATGGTAATAAATATTTTCTGTGTAGTGACACGACTCCAGCATACCAGTTATGGAGAATGACTGTCCAGCATACCCGTAATGGAGAGGCTCACAGGAAAACTATCTAAGCTCACATGAGCACATTCGTCACAGGACTATACACTGGGACTGTCACAGGCGATTAAGCACTGGGAGCTTAATGCCATCGCATGTGAATGATTTATTTAAATAGCCCACAATTTTCTTTATTTATTGGCCTAGAAATGAAACATATAATCTCATCTAAAAATGAAAGAAAAATGAAAGAAAAATAAAAGCTTTGTTGTTTTGTCCTTGTTGTTTTGGCAATAAAACCATTTGCTTGAACTAATACAAAGACAATTAAATTTCATGGAAGGGAAGGGATTTTCCATGGGGAGAACAGTCATCTTCACAGCTCTAGGATCCAATCTGTGAGACAGAAATTACAAAACAGTAAGAAAAATCTAAGCTAGAGCTGTTGCTACCTCTGTCCAAATACCAGATTTTTACTTTGGATTCTACCTTATCTCTCATGTGGGTTCTTCTCATCTTTGTTTTAAAGCAAGAGTTGACTCCATGACAGCAAACACTTCAAATTTTAAACCCTATTAGAAATGCATTGACACAGTCTCTTGTTTCACGTGAATCTGCGTATTTCCCTATGGGGACTTAGAAAATTCATTTGGAAAATTGTGAACATTACTGAAACACATAATAAGGAAACATAGCACTTGGAGAATGATGTCCTTAATTAAATAGGGTAGTATCTCCTTTAGGATGTACTTCTCTTAAAAACATCGAATGCTCATATGCGAGAAATTCTCAGAAGGCAACAAGCAGAATAGATTTTAAATTGCCCATAGCTTTCTGGGTCTCCATGGAGGAATGAAAAGTGTTCAGAATGATTAACAGTGGCAGAATTGGGCTGTAATGTTTCTGCATATCTTAAATTCTTGCATGGAGTTTAGTAAAGACAAAGAGCTTTTAGAATTTAGATTTGGAGCCAGACTATAATTGCTTCTGAATTTGGGATCTGGTATTGGACTTGTACCCCCGTCTACCTACCCCTCTTCTAATTTCATTCTGGAGAATAAAGAAAAAGAAAATTTGGATCAACATTGTAACACAAAACTGTGGCAGATCAAAGGCAATGGTAATAATTTTCTTATTTCAGAATTCCCTATGAGATCTTGCTAAACAATTTCTTGAGGCAACAGTGGTAGGAATCAAGTTTATTTGACAGCTAGCAGCTGCTTATACACACCTTTGAGTCTTCTGGGATGCCTTTTCTTCTTGCATGATTGGCAGGGCTGGAGGATGCAGTAAAGCTCTTGTCACCCATTTAAAAGTGCGCCACTCTTTCTCTGGGAAGTGTGGGCAGGAGAGTGTAATGTTGTTAAATTTTACGGAGAGTAATTCAGAGTTGAAATACATGCAAAAGTTGTTACGATGTTTGGAGTGCAGTTTAGTCTAAAAAAAGGCAATGTACAATGACTTGGCTTGTTAAAAGCCTGCATTCCTCATCCCTCACTATAAATGTCACTGCTACCCTTTCTGATATTTAATACCTTAAATTCTGTCATGTTTCCTGTTTTAATTTGTTTCTGTCAAGAAAGTCAAGAGATTCATACTGGTAGTTAGCAAAGTAATCCTTCTTCTCATTGTTAAAATACTGTAGGCCTCGTGGTAAAAAAAACCAAACTTATAGAATCTGATATTTTTTAAAAAATCAGAAGAAGTATTTTTAATAAATGAAATATTTTTACTTTTTTTTTTACTCTAGTTTTGATGTTAGTGATAATTTTCTGTGTGCTTTAGACTTGGAATATACGCAATAACAAAAGCTTCAACTGAGCAGCTCTCACCTTGAAACTACTGGAATGTGCCTGAATGGTTAATTATAAATATTTGAGGCCACATTTGATATTTCTGCTATGTGAGTGAGGTACTTTGAAATTCCTCACCTGTGCTGAGAAAGGTGGTATTAAAGGTACCATGATTATTTGCATCAGATTCCAGGCCTGTGTTGTTATTCCCATGCCTTGTGAATTTAGCAAAATATTACTATTACACCTTGCTAACAATAATTATTAGTAATTTACTTTATTGCTGTATTAATTCATAGCAAAATTAATGAAGCTAATTCCATCACAGGACAGTAATAAAGTGCAAGAAAACTTAGACTGTGTTAGCTGGGGTACATCCTTTCATCCTCTGTTTTGTGTTGGGTATTTTATTTTCCAATTATGTATTTGTCAGCCTGATTCCTCAGAGATTTCTGCTGTATGGACTCACACCACTGGATGTACTTGAACAATTCATGTTTTGCATTGATTTAAGAGATATAGAAACTGAGTTAAAATGAGAAAAACATTATTGCTTAGGTATTTGCTGGAATTTTATCTCATATCATTTTCATAAAAGGCTCCTTTGCAATGTCAGTTGAGTACCTGAATACCCAGATATCTTCCTTATGCTGAGAAAGTTAAATGATACGCTTTTGATTTTCATGTGTACTAGTGAAACCTCATTTACAATGTTGTTTGCAAATTCTTGAAAAGCCACATATTGATGCTGATGGCTGCTGCTGCTGCTAAAGGTCAGATTTCTGTCAGGCCACTCTTTCTTTGTATAGTTTGCTCACTGCTTAAGAAAGGCTACTTTGGGTTATTTTTGGAAATATTTTCTAAGCTTGCCTGATCATAAACTGAATGAAGATAGATATGAGTGATTTGGTGGCTGTGTTATGATGAAATTAGGTTTCTTGAGAGAATGAAATGGTCATAAATATGAAGCCAAGATTTCAAGGAAAACTTGAAAAATGGAAAACAGTCTTTCAGAACATTATTCCAATTTACTGACATTCATTTTTAATGGATTGATTCCAGCTCTCTCAACAAGTATGACCATATTCTACTTGAACTAAATTTTATCAGGTGATGTATAAGTTAAAGCAAACCAAGAGTGAATTACTGCTCAAGGCAGAAAAGTGTATTATATGAACCAGGCAGAGAATAACCTTCTTTAGATGAACACATACTTTTCAGTCCTCTTCATTTTTTCAAGACTTTATCATTCATATTTGCTAAATTATAAGAAAAATAAATCATTCTTTCATTACTGCTCTTGTAGGGTTTTTTTTATTACTTCTCATATTCTTCCCTTGTCTTCAGTATCCCAATGTCTTTTTTTTTGACCACTTAGCTCTGTCTCTTCTTTCTGAATAGTGCCTCTGACACCTATTTCCCACCTATGTAATTAGAAGTAGTCAGGGTATAAATGTTGATATGGTATATAGTTAAGTTTTAAAGATTAGCTATAACTTATTGAGATTATTGATATTGAATCTGCATTCTTTATCAAGAGATTTCATTTATTTTGAAAAAAAAGACTGGAATTTTAATAACAGGAAGCTGACTGCACTTATAAGGAAAAGAATTTTTGGAATTTGGTTATATTTTTATAGGAGCAAAATAGGAAGGTGAATCATTGGTGGAGAAGTGACTCGTTACTTTGTAATTTGACTTCTGAAATTAGTAACACAGGGGTCTGGACAGGCTAGCTTGATGGGACAAGGTGGATGGTATGATGTTCAACAAGGCATGGTGCCATGTCCTGCACTTCAGTCACAACAACCCCAGGCAGCACCACATTCTGGGGAAGAGTGGCTGGAAAGCTGCCCAGTAGGTAAAGGACTGAGGGTGCTGGTGACAGCACCTGAACATGAGCCACCTGTTCCTAGGTGGCCAAGAAGGCCAGTGGCATCCTGGGCTATGTCAGCAATAGTGTGGCCAGCAGGACCAGGGCAGAGATTGTCCCCCTGTACCCAGCATTGATGAGGCCACACCTCAAATCCTGTATTCAGTTTTGGGTCCTTTGTGACAGGAAGGACATTGAGGTGCTGGAGCGTGTCCAGAGAAGGGCAGTGGAGGTGGTGAAGGGTCTGGAGCACAAGTCTCATGAGGAAAGGGCTTAGGGTAGCTCAGAGTATTTAGCCTAGAGAAGGAGTCTCAGGGGTGGCTTTATTGCTCTTTACAACTTGACAGAAGGTTGCAGTGAAATGGGGGTCAGTCTCTTCTCCAGGTAACAAGCAATAGGATAAGAGGAAATGGCCTCAAGCTTTGCCAGGGAAGATTTACATTAGACGTTAGGAAAAGTTCATCATGGGATAAGCTGACAAGCATTGGAACTGGCTGCCCAGGGACAAGGTTGAGTCACCATCCCTGGAGGTATTTAAAAGACATGTAGATGTGGCACTTAGGGACTTCATTCAGTGGTGGACTTGGCAGTGCTGGATTAAAAGTTGGACTAGATGATCTTAAAGGTCTTTTCTAACTTGATTATATGACTTTATAATTTTATAATTAGATTTGCTGATCACAAGTGTTCAAAATCACAAGTAGATGCTATTATTCCAAAGTAAAATAAAAGACCAGATTTCCTTTCTTGAAATAACTTCTACTGTTCGAGCATTTTTTGCCAATCTTGAGTTAAAAGATTTTTATGAAGTACAAGCTATTTCAAGAACGTTTTTATTTGTAAGATAGTGATTTGCCCAAAAAGAATACGTGTCTGTAACAGAGCTTCTTTCTCTTTGGGGCACATGCATGTTTCTTCCTCAGACACCCCTAAGGATGCTTCTTCATTGCCATGACTCAATAATATAAGAATAAAATCTGTGGGTGTATCTCAATGTTATCCACAAGATGGGATGCTAACTATAAATTTTAAAGCCCTACTCCTGTAAAACTACTCCTTTTATGGGATGATTTTTTTTTTCTTCACCTTCTTTTTTTTAAAAAAAAAAAAATCAAAATACGCAGCAGAAGATCTCAAAGCAACTGGAAGAATTAGGTGCTCTCTATTTCACTACTAGAGGCAAGAATTTTACATCAAAGAAAAGAAAAAGTCTGTTATATTTAGGGCATATAGTTTGGATTCAGGGACTCGATTCTTCCCATTACCAACTTTATAGAAAGATATTCCTATCCGCCCTGTAAGTTAATTAGATCATCTTCTTCTAGTCAGCCCATTGTAACTGCCCTAGCTTTACAGAAGCTCTGATCTCAGTTCCTAGCTGGCAGGGAGGACTGCCTCCTCCCAAAAAGCAGTACCAACTCACTTGTAAGGAGTGCAAGGCAAATCTGTACTTCATTCTCTCACTGGACACTACAACATCATGTTACTCACAGGCCCTTTGAACTTCTCAGCTTGAGTAAGTAGAGACAGCTTAACTATGGCACCTGGCTATAGAGAAGGATGAATAGAAGAAATAGTCATAATAAATGCAGCAGACCATGGACTTTCTGCTTAGTAAAATGTAGTAATGGCAGCTCTTGTGAATAATAATGATCCATTTGTAAGTACTGTGCTTAGTACTGTGTCTTAGTGAGGAAATACTATATCGACTGTTCCTGATTATAGTATATTATACTATCTTATATAGTATCCATCTGTGAGATGGAGAAACAGAAGAAGATACTTTTCTGGAACATAAATCAGAATCTCATACAAATAAATTATTTATGATAGTTGTGTTTGCCTAATTCACACTAGTGTTACAGTTGCTGTTGTCAAATAGTAAAGTATTCTTGATAAAACATACTGTTCTCTCAAACTGAATGGCCTTCCAAATATGTTGTGAAGTGCTGGTAACTAAAAAATCTACTAGATTTCCAGAGATAATACAGTCCCTGTTCCTGGTTGTTAACAACCTTTATGGATATTTCACCTGTAATGGAATTCGTTAGGAGTCAGTGTAATGAAACAACAGTGTTCTGACAGGTTCCAAAACACTCTCTGATATTTCACTGGTTTCTAACACTTTATGTTACACCTAAAAAAATTTCTTTGATTTGAACAACTGAAGGAAAAATGGATGTGAGAGCTTGAAGAATGATGTGGATTTGTTTTCATTCTGTGTTTCTGAAATATATAAAAATGTCATAATTTTGCCTAGGGCATTTTGATAGTAATTGGTTAGTCAATCACTGAAGAAACAACCTCCTTCTCAGGTGGCTTATATATATTCCTAAAAACAATAGATACAAAGTTAGTTTAAATGATTTTGAATGCATGTGCATATTGGAGTTTGCTAGCCAAAGTACTTCTAAATAATTTTTTCTGTCACTTAGAAGTTTTAAGCTCTATCTTCTTACAATAGAGCAGTCCAAATTTCTGGGCAAAAATGATCTGTTTCATAAAGTAAAAATACAATTTAAATATTAACTCATTTCACAAAAGAGTTTTCAAACATTATCTGTCTTATAAACCATAGATGTAAATAACAATATAGAAACTTCTTTCACAACAGAATTTCATGTAAATGGAAATTATTTATTAACTTACTGACCTTCTTTAAATGCATGTCAAAGTTCTCATTAATGGCAGTGCTGTCTGGTTAGAACAAGTGTAGTAGTGGAAGACAGAGGACCATTAAGTGGCCTTTTAATCTTCCAGTCATATTTTTTTGATATTAAGATCATATCTATGACAGAATTAAAATTTTGCATTTCGTAATACCATGTTTTCCTTCTAGGTTTTTGGAGACCAAAATCAAGGAGCAGTTTTCCTACGTGAATTTACATTGATTCGGAGAGAAAGTCTTCATGATGATTTCCTGTCTGACTTGCTGAATAACCACAAAACAGAAGACCCGGTAGGAATCTTCTATTTTCCAAAACATTTTATAAGAAGTTATTGCAGAAATACAGATTTTTGTAATAGAACTTTCATTCTGCTTCATTAATCTATGGAAAGTAACAAAATTAGATTTTTTTAACATAAAAGTGGTACCCTAAAGTATTTTAAATTCCATGTAAATAAAGACCCCCTCATAGGAAGGGTTTGTGGGTGTCAATGCATATGAGGTTTCATTATTTAAAGACAAACCTTTTCAAAAGACACACAGATTGGTCTTTTGCTTGCTAATGGTAATTCTTCTTATTCAGAATTTTGGTGTTCTAATTTATTACCATTGTTTGCTTTATACATGCAAAGGGGGATTATCTTTCATTAAATTTGTATGAGTAAAGATAACTTTATAGGTTATGCGAAAAAAAAAAAGCTTTGAAAGGAATAATTTTAATAAGTGAACTAAGAAATCTAACTAACAGGGAAAATAGTTTTATGAAAAATATATTTTCACTCTCTTCTGTATATGCCTGGCAAGGTATTTTTTTCAGATCTGAAGGATTTCATGTTGTCTAGCAGCTGATATTTTTGAAGAAAAGAATGTAGAAGTAGAAAACTTGGGAGTCATGCTTAATCAGTCTTTAATATTAAATGATACAAGCCAGCTGATTTTAAACTGCAGCAAATTTGCCCTACCAAGATGGTTAAGGGACTAGAGCATCTCTCTTACCAGGAAAGGCTGAGGGAGCTGGGCCTGTTCAGTCTTGAGATGACTGAGAGTGGACCTATCAATACATACAAGTATCTGAAGGGAGAGTGTCCAGAGGATGGATTGGTGGTGCCGAGCAATAGCACAAAAGGCAACAGGCACAAACTGACTCACAGGAAGTTCCACCTGAACGTGAGGAAGAACTTCTTTACTGTGCAGGCGACAGAGCACTGGAACAGGTTGCCCAGAGAGGCTGTAGAGTCTCCCTTCCTGAAGATACTCAAGAACAATCTGGACACAATCCTGTGCAGTGTGCCCTGGGATGAGCCTGCTTTTGCAGGGAGGTTGGACCAGATGATGCACTCTGAACTTTCAGTCTTACCTCTTCTATGATTTTGTAAACTTCTAGGTCTGATATTTTCAAGAGCTGATACATCTTGATGTCTTAACAGATTGTGGTTTAACAGAAGCAGTGACTCAACAGCATCTGAGATTACCATGAATTGGTGTTGTATTTTAGGGATTCAATACGTAATATAGATAGAGTATTTACTTACTCTGTAGGGTAGAAATTGTTTGATTCTAGAAATTGTTTGATTCTAGAAATTGTTGGCACAGCCATGCTTAGCCTCTTTTTAATCAAATTTTACCTTTCTTAGGTTGTCTTTCTTCATGTGTGAGGGAATGTTATCCAATTATCATTGGAGTGTGTAGAGCTCAGACTTTAGAAGAATGGAGTGGATGTCTTTTGATAAGTCTTTTTGCTCAGGTCAAAGAAACTAGTTAACAGAAGTAGTGAAGGTATTAAACAATCCACTGTGTTTTTGCTAACCCATCTGCTCTCAGACAAGTAGTCCTTAGTGCTTTACTACTGCTAAAAGAAATTTCAGATCAGTCAAAATCAATACTTTGTTCTACCATTTTGGGTAATTTTATAGTAGTTCAGGAGTTTATCACGCAACTGCTTTGCTGCCAGAATGCCTGTAATTGTTCTTTAAACCCATTTATTTTCTGTGGTCCAGAGAAGAAAATGGCACTTTATTACATTTCTGTCAGTACTGGTACCAGTGAGTCATTGTTTTTCCTAGTTGTGCTTGTTGTATCCATGTTTATAAGTGTTTTATGTTCACACAAGCAGAAAGTATTCTGCAAAATATTCCTAGATTTCACTTCAAGGCAGTGTTTTGGGGTGTTTTTTTAAATTACTTTCACAGGGATCCTGTGACATTCCTGTGATCTTCTTTCTGTGCAGTTATGACTGCTTGAGAACACATCTACACTGAATAGTGCCCAGAAAATATGACTGTGCAGTCTTCATTTACATGTGACTTAGAGAACTTCTTTACCAACTTCATCTCTCTGTGATACCATCTTTTACTACTGAAGCACATAATGTTTTCTCTGCATGACTGATTTGGTAGGCAACAGGTAGTATGGAAGAACTTGAAAAAACTTTTCGGTATTTTGCCTGAAATATTTTAAATGTATGTGACTTTTTCACTGTGCGCTATGTAATCTGTTTCAAAGACAGGCACTAGTTTCAACTACAGCTTTTCTTTAGCACTTATTCCAAATTTTTGCTTCATAAATACTAGTGAATTGTTTTTCCAAAATATCCGTAGCATATGCAGGATATTGTTCTTATTTTATGGATGTAGATTCAAAGGTTCATAGACATAAAGGTCAAAAGAATCTACTTTTCTTGAGTGCTCTGAGACACAAGGATCCATTTTTTTTCAATTTACCTCACATGATACAGCACTAAGTTGAGAGGGGAACTGTTGCCCTCAGATGCAATCCTGACTGCTCATCATCTTTGTCTATCAACAGGTAAGGCATCTACAAATCAAAGTACACGATTACTGAGGTATCCAAAAAAATTTTGCAAGTGACTCAATTGTAGTGATACAAAAATTGTTGTAGAAGCAGAGATCGAGTATAATTTTCCAGAAAAGAAAGCACAAACTTTCAGGATCAATGATTCTCAATTCATAGGACCAATCCTTTTCTTCCTGTAGTTTCTGGTGAGATAATGGTGTATCTAATGAGAAAACCTATGTAAAACTGTTTTCCTAACAAATGAAACACAAAGATTCTACTTGAAGCCTCTTTTATGGTAGTTCCCCAATAAATCTCCCACTCTGGTTCTTTTTAGAAGTCTTGTGACTTGCTAAAGTAGGCTTTTCTGTTTGCATCTTTTCAGAACTGGTGTGCTCACAGAGCCTTAGTGATAGCTGGACAGCTAGTGTTTTAATTATAATTTTAAAAGTCTTTAAATTTTGTATTTTCCATTGATGAAGACATGAACTGACTTGATGCCTTCTGAGAAAATTCAGGCTGGTGATCCATATTTTTAAGTTATTCTCTGAAGTATGTATCTTCACTGGTCTGAAAAAGACCATGGTACCACTATTTTTGTGGGTAGCTGAGAGCATCCCAAATGGTTGATTAATTTCTGATGTTGAAAAGTAATATCCCTATAACTCCACAGCTGTTTGGGTGAAGATATGTACTTCAGAGGCACCAGATAAGTCTTTCATAGTATGAGAGAATGGCCACAATCAGCAAGCAGACTTACATAGCTTCTGGGTGTATGCATTAAAAATTGTTAGCAAGGATGCTAGAGTAATGCCTTGCAATTCTCAGCAAAAGTTGGAGAGATCGAAAGAGCTTATGTTTTCTAGTAACCAGTTACTTAAGTAAAGATGTTTGGTGAGGAAATACACTACTTGCTTGTAAGACAGTTTTAAGCAATTGTTTGGAAGACTGTGTTACAAAGTACAGGTTAGCCAAAATATCTTGGATTGTTTTATTCAGTCCAATGAAAAATAGGCTTTCTATGTAAAGGCTTTATCTTGGTCATTGAAATGACTGACAGAAATGCTTTCCTCATCTTTCAATTATATTTCCAACTGTGGAGAAAACATGATTTAGCCTGTTAATACTCTAGCCATTTTTTCTTACTTTCCCTTTCAATATAAGCGCTAAACCCCAAGCTTATTCGTGTAGCTCCATCATCATTTTTGTCAGGGAGAAAATTAATAGAAGCCAGAGGAGGGTTTATATTTTTATCATTTTCTGTCTTGTTCAAAGTCAGTAGCTGAGATTACACTAACAAAATTATTCAAAGGAAGCCCCTGCAGTATATTTCACAATTCCTAAGTTATGGTGTTTTTCCTACTTCTTCTAGAAAAAAAATATTGAAAATAACTTAAGAACTTGGGGAAAATGATTTAAAATACAATGGATTTAGACAGAAAACTTGATGTTCAGGAAATTCCTAGCTTAAAGAATGTCTCAAGGATTATACTCCTACAGTTTTGGGGAGGTTCCTACTTACGTGTTCCTGCAAGTCAAGGATGATACTTTTGGGTATTCAGGAATTTTGAGGTAACTCTATAAAAAGAATCTGTTTCACTGAGCAATTGTTTAAAACCTCAGATTAAATCCCAAGTTTTCTGGGCTGAGGTCTGATTCTGAGATAAGGTTATTGACTAGAATTTTTCTACATCATTATGAAGTAAGAAGAAAAGCAAGCCATGTAATACATGAAGAAAACCTAGATGTGTATCTAGACTTCTGTCGCATTTGATTCTGATATTTAGAATTTATTGCTTGTGCATTTTAGATGGAAGGGTTAATTTTCAGAATATAAATATCATGAACATTTTTTTCATTCTATGTTTGAGCCATACTTTTTTTTGCCTTTGTACTCTGAATTATTTATGTGTAATAGTACATTGTACTCTAAATATATTATGTGTAACAGTAGAGGATCCTCAGCCTGTTGACTAAGGAATTTCTAAACTTCTCAGCTAAAAGCCATGTATCTCTAAATGGTTATAAAATGGTGCTGGAAAATTCAGGTTTGAGCTCTTCATGGATGGGAAATCACTGGACCACAGGAATTACAGGCCCTGCCCCATGCAGCTGCTGACATGACAGGTAAAGAAAAATCCTTGGATGATAGGAGGAACTTTCCTCTGACTAGCTGTACCTTGTATTTGCTTTTTGGAGGTAAGAGATCTCTCTGGTGCAAGTCAAGAGAGAGTACATACATACAGTCCTATGTATGCTGCTGCTGATGATCCAATTACTTGAAAATCATTATTTTGTCCTGGCTAAACTATAATATTGACCTAAGTATTTTGGAGTATAAGGCAGAGCTGTCTGTATTTTTACTTGATCCCAGAGACCAGGACTTACTTATGATTATTTAAGATTATTTGTTATTTTCTCTGGAAAATAATCTCCTCAGAGAGATGTAAATCACTAGTGTTTTGGAATGTTTCTCAGTTTATACTTTCAGTAATTGCTACTTCTTTCCTCCAGATGAAAGTGCTTTAAGATAAATTTTTTTATCTCAAAGGTTTACCTGCTTTTAACAGGTTAAAATCATGTTCAGAGATCTGTGGATCATCTAAAACAAAAGTTAGGATGGACTGCTGGCATTTGCTGCTTGCCTTAAATCTGAATGTCTACAAGTACTCAGATACCAAAAGATTTGAATACACTCTTGTCTGTCTTTCTGACTGCCTCTTAATAATTTCATCCATTTAAAAATAGAAACATGACCATTGAGTTTTTGGATTCCTAACTGTTCCTATATTTTTCTTTTAGAAAACCAATCAATGCTCCAGTACTCAGAAAAAAAAAAAAATTACATTCCAAAGCTTTGAGTCCAAGTCCCACAGCTGCCAAGAGTGCTGGTGTTGAGACAGGAGAAAAGGAAGCCATTTTTAGAGACTGAGTTGTAGGCCTTGCCCACATTAGGAAGATGAAAAATTGTAGTACAACCAAGCCCTTGTTTGAGTAATGATACAAAACACTGTTTGGTCTACCACAGTACTTAAAGAGAGTTAAATTTATGCATATCTGTTCCAGCTAACTCTCTTCTACAACTGAAAATTTTCCTAGAGTCTTTCAGATTAGATAGCTTTTCTGTTTGCCTCACTGAAGTATTGGAAGCTCTTTTTCCATTGCACTGTTTCCACTGTATGTGAGCATAATTCAAAAAGCTAGTAGCTTGTTTTGCATTAATACAATATGTGGATGTTCTCTATGTGTGGAAGTCTTACTTCTGTGCATTTTAATAGAAGTCTTTTGAAAAGTAGTGTAAATGGTTCAAGAAGAAAATTAGTTTAGAATAGTTATTACAATCAAAATATGTATAAGTCTAGCTTTTCAAAGCAAGCACTCAACATCACTGTCTTATAACGTGTTGCTTCATTAAAATGAGCAATGCCTCTCTTTTATATAATTGACAAAATTTATATAACAGGTTCTATGGAATTTATTAATTAACAACAGGTGAACGGTAAGCATCAAGCAGATGAAAGAGAAATAGAAAAGGTCTCCTTTTTCGTAAAAGCAAGAAAGACAGGCTACTGACCTGAGATATTCCAAACTTCCTCTTCTACCTGAGATTATGATTTTCACCTTGAATTGGTCTATAGAAGGCAAACCATGAGTGTAAAGAGCTATAATCTTTTAACAGCTGATGATGATGAAATTAGAGGCGCATTTAAAGGTTTTATAGGAAGGTATTCCTTTTTTTGGACTTAGTCTACATCCTTGACTAAGAATACCTTTTTCTGATGCTGCACAAGTGTTTGTGATTTTCTGAGTTATAAATATTAACTGATCACGCTAGTAAAAAATGTGATTGCATTGTTTTAGGTGTTTGCAAATTTACCATTCCTCGTATTTTCATAATTCTGTGTTAGGGCTGGTGTATCTTTAACGTTCTGTTAGTTTTCTTTCTTTGTGAATCTATAATATATGTGCCGTATATGGCTAACTGCAGATATGTGGACCCCTTTGTCATGTGTATATGCCTGTCTATATGCCATGTTTGCAACACAAGTCTCAGCAGTCTGAAGTAATATAGACTTCTTAGCAAATGCTCACTAATCAATTGTTTGAAACAGACTAGAGGAACAACTTACAGTTTATTCTTTCAGCTTTGCCTTTTCAGTAGTTACAAAGAGTCTTATGAGCTATACCCTGAGATATCTTTAGGATAACAGGCTTTTCAAGAGTGCTTCTCCTGCTTTTAAGGTGTACAGAGCTTTCTTAGCTCCACTGAATACAAACGGAGTTTGTGATAACACTGCCTCTTGCAGTTCTACATACTCTGCCTGCTGTCCTCCACCCCTGGTTAATGCCTCTCAGCATCACTGTAAATGAAAGGACAGTGCTCATTCACTAGTGCCCAGGCTGCCTCCCGAGAATGAGGGTTGGACAGTCCAGCCTAGGGAGCTTTAACTGTCTAAGGGAGTTAAGACACTGAAGAGATTAGAAAACGTTAGAAATGCTTAAGCTTCTTCCTTTTTGAGTTACACTAAATTATGCAAGAGTATTATTCCTAGGAAAAGTATACTGCTGAAAAATCACTGTCTGGATTCAGAGTCTAAATTTAAATATTTTAGTTTTCGGACCTAAAAGTAAGTCTGGATGCTTATGTATTTCCTGGCTGCCATGTGGGCCGTAGCCTGGCCTGATTTATTAAGTTGCTTCTGGTCTAGGACACTGACAAAGGGTTTTGGAAACTCCTGCCCCTGAACTGTGCAGTAATTATAGTGTCAGCAAAATGCTCTAATGGGTATAGAGATTATACCAATGATCAGAAGGCTTGGAGTCTAACACTTTTATTGTCAATGCCAGAAAATATGTTTCTCTAGGTCTCCTTTCCTTTTCTTTTAATTTGGTTTTTTTTATTATTTAATTACTTGAGTATTTATTTATTGAGGATGTTCATGTGGTTCTGTGATCCTCATCTCATGGTGCCATAAAGCTTACAGTGATGATATTAAAGAACATATAGTTTTATAAATGGCTTTTTACAACCATGCCTATAAACAAAGCTCATCTATTTCCATGCTTATATAAAGAAATCAACAAGTGGGTTTGTAGACCTGAATAAATCCAGGTCAGAATCGAGTGCTTACTTGCAGAACTGTATTGTCATGTTTACTCTGCTTCTAATATCTAGATTTAAAATAGTAAGTACGTGAATCACTAAGAATGGATGACCACCGAATCAAAATAAATCCTGAGTTGCTCCTCCTCCATTGTAGTATCAATAAGCAATGTGGTTTTGATAAACAATTGCCACATACTGCAATTGCTGTATCATGATGAATGTGTTTAATTTGTTGGCATTTTTAATTAATATTCCATAATTTTCTTATTAAGTTCTTATTTGAAGGTTACATTCAAGTCAGCCTCATTTTTGTTCTTCTGTGGTTTCCATGGCTTCTCTTCCTTGTAGCTTTCAGATTAGCAGTGCAGTCCTCAATCCAAATGGATTGGCTGTACTCAACTGGAACTTAAAACAAGATGTTTGTCAGTCTGATCATACCAGATTTTTTGCATACTTTTGCAGAAGCAAGGTTGTTGGTACAGTCTGAACAGCAAGTTTATCAGAAAAAA
Source organism: Oreocharis arfaki (assembly GCA_013398015.1). Taxonomy (NCBI): domain Eukaryota; kingdom Metazoa; phylum Chordata; class Aves; order Passeriformes; family Paramythiidae; genus Oreocharis; species Oreocharis arfaki. Next base: position 340,003 of record VZRR01011735.1, read on the forward strand.
ATCTGTTAGAGGATATAGAACATACAATATCCAACCCTGAAATGGCAATCCACTACAATATTTTTTCTTCTACACAGAGGGTATTACTAGAGTGTGCTTTCAAAACAAATGAATTTTTTTTTGCCTAATTTTATATAATGTTTTAAGCTTACGATAACTTATCCAAAAAGTCTTATTTATTTGTCATTCTACAGCGAGATTACTTTTTGAATGGGAAGCTTATTTCTGTTCCATGTAGGTTTTCACTCTGTGTCATCCTTACCCGACCTCCTTCAGTAGCAATGTTTCTTCCTTCTTCTTTTACTAGGCTAGTGTGGGCTCTGAAACAATATTCTTTTCTGAACATGAATGTACTGTGATAGCTTTCAATTATAATTCCTATTTATGATGAAGATAGGAATGAATCTGCATGAGAATCAGAAGATAGTGAGGTTTGGATGAAAAGGGAGGGTAGGCTATTATCCTTCAAGGAATTTTTTTTTTTTCAGTGTAGTACCTACCCCTAAGAAAATTATTTTTTGTGCAGAGATGAGTTTTCCCTGTGCTGTCATGGATCACAGAAATAAATCTGCTGCCCATTCTCCATGCAGTGACTTCAGTTTTCAGATGCTGTGTACCTTTCCAACCATGCAGCTTCTGGGCTGGGACCTGGGCCAAGAATTTTTTTGAGAATTTATGAGTAGCAAAAGATGGATTTAATGTGTACTCCGCGTCAGTTCCTTCACTTGCTACTGAAAATTCTAGATGCAGTTTTCTACATGATGAGAATTTTTACTTCATTCTGATCCTGTGGAAAAAAAAAGCTGTTGCATTTTGGTATTGCAAGAAAGGTCTGCTGTTATTCCTGCGTGCATTGCTGACCAGTTGTGTTATCTTAATCTTAAAATAAATAAACTGTTTGCTTCACTTCTCTATGATTTAAACTGGAATTATGACAAAATAGGTTGCAGATTCCATTCTGTATATGAGTCTAAACCAATCTAAGATAGTTTTTAAAATATACTAAGAAATTTGCCTAAGGACCTGTGAGGGATATTGGATAATCTATGCTTATTTAGAAATTACATGGTTGCTGTATAGTTAAGTGGAATTCACAGGGTTTGGAATATGTGTGCATGTTTTTTTTCTCCTTTTGGTTTTAACAAACAGAGAAGAAAATATGGGAGTGATTGATTCTGGAATCAGTTCTGTGACCCTTTTATTTCTTGATTCTGCCCACTTTAAAAAAAAACCAAAACAAATAAGCAAACAAAAATTAGTCGATTTTCTTTCTTTTTATTAAGCTGGTGAATTTGTTGGAAACCTGATATACAAAACAGACCTTTGATGTAGTATTGTCAGTAATAGTGAGTGATTTTTCAATTAGTAATTAAAAATCACTTGCTTGTTGAGGTTAAAAACCCAAAAAGATGAATTAGCTTTACTGAAATTGCTTAAAAAGGAGCAAGGCAGGGAAAGAAAAATAATTCTAAAGGAAAAATGTTGTGTTTTGGGCAGATATTTGTTCTGTCCTTATGTTTCAGAAATGGTAGTCTGCTAAACTTAGTACCTATCACAGGCTTTTTTGAACTTCAGAAAACACAGCTGCATTTTAATTTAAATTGCTACTTTAACAAAAATGACAAATTTACATTATAGCAACATATTTTCAGTGACTTATGCACTTATTTTAGTTGTGTTAAAAAATGTACTCGCAGCTGCATTTTATCACATTCACATTTCAACATACTGCTGGAAATTCCCAGTATTATTATATGCAGACATAGCTCAGTCATTTAGTTTCCTTCAGTATCTGTGTGTTTAAATGTCCACGAGAAACTGTGCAAAATAATAGCCGTATTATTTTTTGTTATATTCTTTTTATCAGTCTTGGCATAAGAATGGAAGAAAAATCACTTCAGCATGCCTGACAGCCTTTCCTCACAGGGCAAAGGCTCCATCCCCACTGCCTTGGTGGCTTCCTCTCACCTCCAGCTAGCTTGTGGATGTCTACCCTGCATGCAGGGTGGTACTCACAATGTGGTCTGATGTACACAGTAGAGAGGGGCCAATCTCTTTCCAGGCTCTGGGGCTGTCTTGTGCCCGCATGCTCAGACAATGCTGTCCCCCTTTGCCACCCATGTGCATGGCTGGCCACTTGCTGCCCTCTGGGGCCATCCCCCAGAGCTCCTGCCGGGCCCTGCTTGCCCCAGCCTGCACCCCACAGGGTTCTGACTTCCAGGCAATAACATTCCTGTTGGCAGATTTCTGTCATGCTCCCTTTGGCTAGCTGGCATGCCCTCAAGTATAAATACTATTCAACAAGAATAGTTTTGAACGTAAATAACAGTGTCCAAAATAGTCATGTGAACAAAACTTTCCTGTCCACAGAAGGTACAGTAGGAATACGTATGAAAGTACAGGCAGGAATGAAAGATAATTTATGTTCTAGTTATAAATAGCTTATAAACACAAGATTGCATCAGGAATTTATTTGGACTTGCAGGCTGTCATATCTAGGTGTTCACCAGTCCCTAGAAACTGAAGGCTTCAGTATATTAGTACTTCAGGAGAGCTGCAATATAAGCAAAAGAAATCACCAATGGCGGTTCTGTACTAATTTATCTGCAATGGAAAATGACCTCACATATCAGATCAACTATCTCTAATATTTTATCTATCCCTCATTAAGCAGCTGGAGATCAAGAGATTGGCATTAACAATTATAATGATGGGAAATCTTTTTCTTCCCTTTTGTTGTAGTTTCTGTAGATGTAGTTGAGCTCGTGGATCTTTGATATTATTTTAACTAAAAAACATTGCTTATGATAACAAGAAATGCTTTTGACACTGTTTTCAGTAGCTTTGAAGCCTACAGTAAAATACATTGCTTGTTGTCTGGTAGTGGTTATGGAGCACCAAGATTGACACCATTCCAGTTGAGACATGTTTGAGGAAGGATAATTTGTCCTTGACTTTTACCTGAGTTCAGCAGAAATAAAAAGCTATCTTATTCTATTTTGAAATTCCATATAAATGTATGATTGTGAACATATTGTTTATAATCATTACATGACTAATACTACTAAAATATTGTGAATGCACATAGAAACTAACTGCTCTTTCCCTCTATATTTTTTTTTACATTGATATCAGTTTAATGATGGTTAAATGTAATAAAAAATAGGGCCCCCCTCAAATTTTAATAGCCTCTCTAGCAATCATTTCTTCTTCCTCTTTCCTTCTCCCTACCCCAATTCTTAAGTCCTTCTAAAAAATTTCAAAATATTGTATCCTTTTTTTTTCCTCTGGATATGCTTGAACTCTCTTTGCCTGCTCTTTCTCCTCTTTTCCTTCTTAAGAGGTCATCTAGTTCTGTGGGATATAAATAAAGTGAGATCTGTGTTAACCAAGTCTTACCAGTTTCCACATCTGCTTTTTTTTTTCCCAATTATTTCTGTCTTAAATTTTATTTTCTAAATGCAAATCCCATAGTTAATTTCTGAAAACTCTGTAGAAGACATGAGTAAAGTTGAGGATATTGGAGTATAATCTTCTCTGAGGTATTTACATGCCAAAAGTACCCTCCACTTTCTTTCCAGCAAACTATCTTCGAATTTAGTGCATGGAGATAACAAAGAGGAAAGCCAGAAAGAAATAAATTAATGGAACATATCCACTATGGCAGAAGGCATCATCCTTTTATTCATATTATAAACCTCTCAGTATTCATCAGAATTCAATTTACATTGATTTCCCTGCTGCTTTAAGTGCAAGGTTATTCCAAAGCCTCATTGCTTTGATAGTTAGAAACATTGCTACCTACTTATCTTATGTTTTGCATTTTTCTTACAAAAGAAATCTGCTAAGACTACCCCACTAGACTTTGTTTTTTTCTTTAATGCATTTTTAAACTTCTGGATGTTGTGGAATGGATGCATAACTTTCTGCCTTCTGACTTGAGTGTAACTTAAACTAGTGGCTGTCCTAGATCTGATGGATAGTTTGTCTTGTGATGAGGACTAAAATAGTGACCAACACTATATATCAGTCCAGCACAAAAATTCTTCTTTACAGTGGAAATGCTTGACTTAATGGAAGGAGCAGAAATCAGAAAGCAGGAAAGAACACTAAAGACTTATTTCAACCTATAATGCCATTTTACAAGACAATGTTGACCTGGTTCTGAGTAATTGTGGTTGTTTTTCTACATTTGTCATTTTTTGGATAAACATTTCAATAAAATCTAACTGTTTCAGGTTGTTCAGTCTTTATTACAAAAATTTGTCAGTTTCACATGTTTTATTACAATAACTTTTGAGGTGATTTTAAAAAGAAAAGAATAAACACAATACTCACAATTGAAATATCAATTCTAGTACATAATTTCTTCAACAATAACAATCAATTCAATCTGAAATGTTCAATAAATTTTATCAGAATATACAAAATGTCACAAGATCAAAAAACAGTTTCTGTTGTCTAAAAGACATTGCTCTTCAACTTTATCAACAGTCATATTTCTAATGAGAGATGCTATACCTAAAAAGATGGAAGATACTTAACAGTAAGAATTCAAAGGAAGAGCAAGTTGGAAGATTGCAAAACTATGCTTGGAAAAAAAATTTGGGAGTAATCTTTAAAAGAAAATAATTTTTTTTTCAAACTTTCAAAGCTGTAAAAAGAAAATTCCCTTTAGTATCAAGTGTCCTTTAAAAACAGTATTTAATATTGGTTTTGTTTTCAAATGTAATGTTATCATTTTTGCTGGGGTCTTTTTTCCCTCTATATAAAAAAATATACATTTGTGAATACATTCTGCACAAAGAAGTCTGAGTCCCAGATGATGGATTTACTGTGTGCTCGTTGCTATTGCTTATTCAGAAAGGGATTCAAGTGAAAATCTCACTGCAGGAATCTTTTCCCTTTCCTTCTCTCTTGAGAAATGCAATGTCATAACTGACTGTGTGAAATGATATATGGTGTGAATTGCCCTCTGAGCTGCAAAGGAGCTGTGTGCTTTAGAGACATATAACCAGATAGCAATGGAGATTAATGAAGATAGATGCAGTAAAAAAAGACTGCTGTTAACTGAAGTATTTTAAAAATGTGCCATCATACTGAGAAATTAATAGCGTAAATGTTAAAGAAAAAGAAAAGAAAGAAAAAAATCAAGTGATGCTGAGAAGCTGCTGCCTTAATGAATCATCTTCTTAGGGCCTTAATGATTAAGAAACTATGGATATTGGGCATGGAGATACTACATTAGTTTATCTTATCACTCCCACTTCCACAGCAGGAAATTAAATTCTCTAGTGCTTTTCTTCAGCATACTGTCAAATATTTTACCCATCTAGTTTTAGATTGCTTAAATAATGGGTATTGGGAATTCAGTGATAGTTTTCTGTCTGTTTCATGTGGAATTTCAGCACAAATGATGAAATTCCAAAAAGTGGTCAATGACCTGAAGGAATACCTAGAGAAGGAGCAGTGAATATGGTGTAAAAGCTCCTGGTGATGAGGCTGGTAATTAAGGAGTGAGAACATGCTAATGCATGACTATTCAATAATGGATTTAAAAGCTGGTGGAAAATACTATTACATTTGCAGTCTGCAGTTGTTATGATCTGATTATAAGATATGCCTTTGCCTGGATTAAGGTGCAAACAAGACCATATGGCAAAGCCAACAGTACAGATTTTATTCAACAGTAAATGTGAGGTAGAGAGATAGAAAGAAATAGGAAATGGGGGCAAGGAGGGAAAGGAAAGAGAGAGAGAGAGAGAGCTCACAAAGCAAAGCAAAGCAATCACCACTACATGGATTCCTGCAGCGACCTGTTGGTCTTTCTTCACCTTGGTCTTCTCAGAGGTAGGGGGTGCCTGAATCTTTCTTCTGAAGGTTCCACTTTTATACAGTCCAAGTCCCAGCTATCCATGGAGCCTAGATGCCATTTCCATAACTTGAGATGGCAAGTGTATAAGCACTTGCTTCCTTGCCTACAGTTTGCCACAGTGGGAATTTTTGTCCGGGTGCTAACCAATCCTTAACTTCCATTAAGCCTGGAGTTAGCTCCTTCCCTGCCGTGTCATCTGTGTTTATCCCAAGTTCCTGTTGTGGTGGCTTATTTTATGAGGAGTTCCTTCTTTGACAGCGTTTTGAGACAGTTAACTACATTCCTGTAAGTCCTTACAGCAGTTCAGAAGGCAGCTCAGATAAAGGAATATTGGTGGAACTTGAAACCTGTCTTGAGGAGAACACATGTGCTTGTGAGATTGTGCCCCTCAGCCTGCAGAATTGAGAATTACTCCCTGAATGTGTTTTTGTCAAGAAACTGCAGAATGAGAATTCCATAGATCCACCTGCTTTTATTGATTAGATTAGTTGCAGGATGGGTGAAAAGGTGGTTCTAGATATCAAGTTTTACTGGGTGGGTGTGGCAAGATTTTGGTAGCCAGGGGCTGCAGGGATTCTGTAAGAGTCTGCCAGACAACTGCCCTGCGTCTGACACAGTCAGTGCTAGCCGGCTCCACGACTGACCTGCTGCTAGCCAAAGCTGAGCCTGTCAGTGACAGCAACAGTTGCACCTCTGTAGTAACAGATTGGAGAAGGGGGGAAGAAATGCCCAACTGGGCAACAGCAATTGCAGCCAGATAAGCGAGACTATGACAGAACCAGCCCCTGCAGACACCAAGATCAGTGTAGCAGAGGGACGAAGCGCTCCATGCACCAGAGCTGGGATTCCCCTGAAGCTTCTGATGAAGACCACAGTGAGGCAGCTGTGCCCCTGCAGCCCACAGAGGTCCACAGTGGAGCAGATACCCACCTGCACACCATAGAGGACCAGGTGGACCTGAAGGAGCAGCTGGATGCCTGAAGGAGGCTGGGACCCCTGGAGTGAGACTGTGGCTTCATGGAAAGAGGAGCCCACACTGAAAACAGGTTTTCTGGCAGGACTGGTGACCCCATGGAGCACCAACACTGGTTTCCCCGAAAGACAGCACCCTACGGAAAGGACCCACACTGAAGAGGTACATGAAGAACTGCAGCCTGTGGAGGACTCATGCTGATACAGTTCATGCAGGACTGGAGGACTGCTTCCCTTGAAGAAGTTTTCCCCCTGTGGAAGAAGAAGTGGGAGAGACAATGTAATGAGCTGACCAAACCCTCATTCTTCATCCCCCTGAGCCTCTTGGGGGGATGAGATAGAGAAAATCAGTAGTAAAGTTGAGCCTGTAAAGAAGGCAGGGGTGGAAGAAAGGTTTTTTAAGACTTAATTTCTTATTACCCTGCTCTGATTTGATTGGTAATAAATTAAATTAATTTTCCCAATTGCCTGTGATGGCAATTACTGGGTGATTTCTTCCTGTTCCTTATCTCAAACCAATAAGCCTTTCATTGTATTTTCTATCCCCTGTCCAGTTAAGGAAGGGGTGTGATGGAGTGGCTCCAGTGGGGCACCTGGCATCCACTCAAGATCAACTACACCAATATATGACCTTGTATGGAATGACCATATAAAAAATGTTAAGAGCAGGTATTTTGTGCTGTACCTCATTCTCCCTGAAAAGGACAAGGAGAATCTCGCCCACGGTAGCTCCTTACTAGCAGGGAATTTTCCATTTTCTGAGCCTGAGAGAACAGTGGTTTTGTTGGAGCCAGCTGGCAAGATTACCTCTACCATAAATATATAGGCCAACTAACTACACTGTGGAACATCATTTAGGGATAGATTTTCCAGAACACTTACTTGTAGATAACAGGAATGGATTAACCAACTCAAGATCTAGAGGTTCCTCTCTTTATCAGACCAAAGCAGCTTGTCCCAGAATCTTTACAATCTTCATCGTCTATAATTTTATCATTCTTGAAAAACACCATTCAGACATGCACAGAAATTATCTGCTTTACTCTTGTAAAATAATGCAGTGCCAGAAAAGTGTCATAACACTTGGAAGGGACGTGACATTACCTGCAGCAGAGGTATTTTACAGATTTAGATGTTCCCCCCACCCCTTCATTAAAGATAATCAGATATGGTTTTTTCCTCCTACATTTGCCTTTGCGGTCTTTGAATGAGTACTGTTGGACAAGCTGTTGAATGTTTAACTTGTACAAGACAATCAAGACAAGGTGCTATTAAATGTCTTAAACATTTTTTTTTTGCCTGCACATGCTTGGTAAGTGGGGGATGATCTTTGTGGGTCCCTTCCCACTCGGGATAGTCTATGATTCTCTAACAAATATTAGATTTAATTGGTATGAACCATTCAAGGATTTCTGCTTTGCAGCACTTGCAAGATACCTGATTTTAAATGGATATCAAAGAGCAATTGCAGGATCTATTCTTACAAGATATCACTTTCAGTGGAACTTAACAATGATATAGAAAAACCAAAGAATTCTGCATCTGACTTAAATGAAATAAAATCTCAGGTTGAGTGTAGAAAGCATTTCACTCTTTTTTTTTTTTTTAGTGATGAAATTATGTTTCTTCCATGAATATTTTAAGATAAATCAATGTTTCTTAAAAGTCCTCTTTGTTAACTGGACTTTGATCTGAGTTCCTTCTTTTCAGTGTGCATTTGCTCAGACTCTTAATCTTGTTTTTCCATGTCATCCAGTCATTAACCTGCTGGGCATCTGAAGCACGGATTGCAGTTCATAAGGAAGCCTCAGTTCCTACTTTTGTCCTTCAGATTAATTTCCCTAAATTTCCCCACACATAGACCTGAGTACCTGGGCTGAGCTCAACTCTGATGTGTACTAGATCAAGAAGCCTGATACTTCTTTGAGGACTTTGTATATGCTATGTGAAACAAAAGAATTTTTCTTTCCATTTTTGTTCCTTAATCTGACATAAGTTAAAGAATATTGCACATATTAGTACAAGCATTAAATAGATCCTTCTCATACTCTGAGTAAAACTGGGTTCTCTGACTATCAAGGGATTGCTGAGAAAGACAGCAATTTTTAATGTGGTTTGCCTAAAAAACCCTTGCAAGTGGCACAACAGTGGGTGATTAGGCTTGTGGTGAATTTATGAGATTCCAGGAGCATTATACATATGCAGTAATGTTAATCACCCATGTCATTTGTAACTGGCATTGCACTGCTAAGTCATGAAGAACTTTTTCAAGCTACCTTGGTTTTCTTCTTTCTCTGAATTTTCTCTTATGAATTTCAAACTGTGTCCCATTTTTGGGCTTTTAAGAAAAGTGTACTTAATTTCACAAGCTAAGTGTGCCTCTGCAGTGAGCCCTCTGTGCTAATATCCTTCAAGAATAAGGGGGCTCTCTAAAGTTCTGGGGGGTATTTTTTCTTCTTGTTTTCAACCACGGATAACTACTTCTGTGTTTTCTCATAATGTTCTGCTGATTTGACTTATTCAATAGTGGTAATAGCAATACTGTTAGTAGCAAGACTAGTAAAAAATCTTTTAACTGACTTTAGGCCCCTAACTCTTTGGTAATGGCATTTGGCATTAAACTTGCTCATGATACAATGATACTTGGGTAGAAGCCACCTTACCTATGTGGCCAAAAGATGCACCTTTCTCTTTTTTCCTTTCCTGCGTATCATAATGAGAGAGCTTTCTCATGTTTTTAAAGTGAATTCATGGAACAGGATTATTCCGACTATTTTTTGTAGAAGCCTTGAAATTTCTCTGAATAGCTGCTTTCCCCCCTCATTGCCTTTGTGAGGGCCCTGGAGGTTCGGGGAAAAGGGAGTTTACTTGCTTCTGCCTCTAGATTCAGCTCACAAAACATCCAAACCTGAACTAAGTCTGAGAGGAAGAGGGGAAAAGTGCAAAAGCAATAACATGCTACTGGTTTCACAGTACTGCCAATTAATTTAAAAAAACCCACAGCCTTTGAAGGCTTGTCCTTTATACTGCTCATGAAAAGCAGCACTCCCACTGCAAGTTAACCTAGTGTTTTGACACCGCGCTTTAATTCTAATGCCACAGGTGTAGCAACCCTGGATCACAGACCGGCAATGCTCCCTCTCCATATTACAAGGTCCCTGGCTTTTAAAGTTCCAGTGACAGATTGAGTGATATGTTAATAGCAAAAAGGCTGTGATAATTTTAAGGCCCTCTGTTGTCCTTTCTGTTCAAGACCTTATAGATCTTTTGCTCTCTTTAAGATTAGAAAATACTTAGTATGGTATTTAATTCGCATTTTTAATCAAGGATGACTTGAACACAGATACTACCTGATAAAATTTTGAGATGTTTCAACATAGTCTGTATTATTTGTATTTGGCATTCTTGCTTAGCCACAATTCTGTAATGTTTATCTGAGACCAGACTTTTGCCTTGACAACTTTTACTCCAGACAATGTAGAATTTTTGAGAATTGTATCCAGCTGCAGATAGCATTTGAATTTTTGGAGAAAGAGGGACAGTTATTAAACTCTGTATGTTTTCAGGGAGAATGCAAAAAGGGAGCTGGTAGTTTGCCTCTTCAAAATTCCTAATCAAGATCTGGGAGTGCACCAGCAAAATGGCCAACAAATACTGGAAATTAAGAGGACTTGCTATTTTGTGAAACTAATGAGACCTTACTAGAAATTGAAAGAAGTTCTTGGTTACACATACACCTGTGAATACATAGCATAACCCTAAACATCTCAGCTGAGCTTGAAACTGCTCTGTGCTGTTTACATGCACAGAAATCACAGACAGTTCTTCCTTGGGGAACTGACAATCCAAAGTACATCAGGAAGAGAAATACTGATGCAGGGAGTTGAAAGTCACTTCTGGGTCAGATGGAACTGGAACAGAACTTCTGTTTTCCAACTGCTTTTCTGAGCCTACAAAGGAGCCTGAAGCCTAACATGATCTATATAAGTTGCTATAAATAATAAATAAATGTAATTATAAATGTAAATACTTTAAAAGGCTTGCTGTACATTGTGCTTTTCATCATTTACTGTGCTAACATGCATCTACTGATACCACATGAGACAATTTCAGGCTTGTGAAGAGAAAACATATATACTTGTTAATTGCCATGGTCATAAACTCCTTCAAATTCTCTCCCCATTAGTTCCCAAATTATTGCACTATCATCTCTCAAAAAATACGCTTTCTTCAGAGTTGTTAGGATTAGTTTTCTCAGATGCTTCTTTATTTGTGTCAAAAACCTTAAGAAAGTCTTTTCTCTCCAGATAGGTCCCCAAGGTCAAGTAAAATTTTTCAAGATAATATGAGATAAAGAAAGTGGTGGTATTCTCACCAGGAGAAATAAGTATGGCTTTTTTCCCTTTCTTTATGGACTTTTTAGCATTGTGTTGAAAAACATATCCATGTTAAAAACTATATTTAATTTTTTTTTTATTCTGATACAAAACTCTCCAAATTTTCACTTTCAATTCTAAGCATAGATTGACTTTTGTTTAATTTTACAACTAACTAAACTCTTTTTGAATTGCAGTATTCTAGACCAGCGTGATTTTAGTTTGTGATTTCTACACCTTGTTTCCTATAAATGAATACTGGTTATAACATGAAAACAATTCTTGGTTTCTCCAATCCAGCCTAGAATTCCATTGTGGATTGAACTGAATTTGAGCAACCTGCTGAAAGTAAAATAAAACAATATTCCTCTCCAAATACCTTCTGAATTTTTTGCATGGGAAAAAGAACTTTTCAATGCTTCTGTGTCATGTCCTTGTTTCACTCTGTAACTTACTCTCGCTTGGACTTCAAGAAAACACAGCTGAAATTTAACTGTAAAGCAAAATGTTGTCTTAAAGGGATAATTAACTAGAAGGATTAACAAAGAACTATTATCCTGGTAGTTAACAGAAGCTAATGAAAGTTATTAAGTGATTATAAAAAAGATCATGCAGCATTTCCAAAAGTTAGTGAGAAGAGTTCTAGCCATACTGTAAAGACTGCAAATCCATTTGGTAAATCGTAGAACCTTGGCTCTAGTAGTCTCCTATGGGGCTAACGTATCTACATACATCTTGCTCTGAAAACCTTATGCACATTTGATCCCAGCATTTATGAATACTGTGGATTATATAATGAGTCATCCTAACTTCTTAATTAGAACATATTCTGACTTTTATTAGTCTGTGGGGCAAAGGGTATTTATGCCTACTCTTTGATATGCTTTACCTGCAGGGAACAAAAGTCAGATTAAAAATCATAGGGCACGCAAACTAAAAATAACTAAAAGTGATTACAAGTTGAAGGATGTGAAACAATTTTAAATTGATTATTCAGATAAAATAACTTACTTACTCATTACTATCCTACAAAGTGTTGTACCTTGATTCAGAGCCTGGAATAAGTTGAGACATACTTAAATGACTCTTGGGCCCTGAAGACTCTCCTTTTCCTTTTTAAATTTTTTTTTCCTATTCCTTTTCCCTGTAATTCTAGTGTAAGTGCTTTACAAAACGTTTTAAAAAGAGATGGGTGTAGGAATAGCAAAGTGAGACGCTGGGTGTTGAAGAATACATGCTTATCTTCTCTTTTTGTCATTTAAATCTACAATTATAACTACTTACAAATGGAAGTCACTACTTAGAATAATATAAGAACATGTTATTTCTCTTTCACTTGTGTATTTCTGTATCTTAGTCAACCTTTTCATTCCCATGGGAGTGGTGTGCTATTTGGAAATATTTTTGGTTTCAACTCCAGAAAAGTGAGAGGCCATACTTCCTGAATTTTTCTTGAAATATCCTCATCTGTCTCAAAAATCATAGTTTATAAAAGCCGTTCTGTACCTGAGAAAAGATGTTTCTTTTGGTAGGAGAGAGGTACAAAAAGGAAATTAGCACTTCTGTCCCTTGCCTGCAAATATGCCTATAGCTGCTATTTTCACTGAAACTTTCTGTAGTTGCTGAAGGAGGACTCAGTCATTCAATATTTGCTTTTCTCCATTTCTTATTTTTTAAATATGAATACAAAATTTAACATAAAATAATACTTTTTCTGATTAGAAGAGTCTTTAAATTTAGTTTGGTGACTGCTTTTTTAAACAGGTATTCCTGATTTCTGTCTGAAAAGATTTCTAAAAATTTAAATAATTTTCTGCTGTTCAAGATTTTGAGATTCTGTTTTTCTAACTTTACCAAAGTTCATCTTTGTTTTTTCATCTCTCTCCACAATTTTAGTTTTTACCCATATAACACAAAAATTCATACAAAGTTTCTTCATCCTGGGCCTTTGGGTAGCAAAATCATGAAGAAAGCCAGCTAATCTCTTTTAGAGGGATAACACCCCTATGTCTGCCTTCCCTTTGGGGGAAAAAGTGACTCTTTGTTCAGCTTGAGCCTTTAAAATTTTTGAGGATTTGCCTGGACAAAAATATTTCATTTCATAATAAGTAAAGTGTTTTGTTCTTTTTTATCTGAATGTTTTTCCATCGCAGAGGGAGAAAAGAATCTCAGAATACCCCTTGGTCAGTTTGGGTCAGCTGTTCAGTCATATTCCCTCCCAACCTTTCACTCTCACCCAGTTTACTGGCCTTTGGGGATGCAGGTGTTTAGAGGGAAACTCTTGATGCTGCACAAGCATTGCTCAGCCACAGCAAAAACATTGGTGTGCTATCAACACTGCTTTATCCACAAATACAAAGCACAGCACCATGCAGGCTGCTGTGAAGAAAGTTAACTCCCTCCCAGCCAGACTCAGTGCAACATGGAAATTTCTCAGCCAGTTGGTGCATTGACTGTTTCAATAAAATGTTGATTATTGCAGTGCTGGGTGTTGCTTAGCTGCTGCAGCTTTCCCTGGGAGCGCAGCGGGGGCTTCTTGGGACAAGGCAGGGATTCTCTGCCCTCCTGCAGTCCATCTCGGACGCCCCGCACCGCTGCTCCGGCTGCCAGCCTGCAACTTCAGCGATGGCAAAGGAGGTGAGAAGGCTCTCCTCATGGCACTGCAAAGGTCTTTATTCCATGCTGCCTCCCCAAAGCCTGAGGCCAGCACACGGGCTGGCCCCCAAAGGCAGAGGAGAGGAGCTGTTGGCAGGCTGCTCCCAGGGGCAGAGAGAGGGGAGAGAGAGTCACATGGCCTGGAGCCTCAGTTTACCCGGGTCCCAGGGGGGCGGGGAGAGCACATGGGCAAATGGTTTCAGGGCACAGGGGTGGAACATGGGCGGAGTTGGGATACAGGAACCAATAGGGAGAACTCGAGGAGTGGCCAGGACTAGGGGTAGGGGAAGGAGGGAGACCCCATGGAGAGGACCGGAAGTGATCAGTAAGAGGGGGTACAGCGCCACAGTTGATGAAGATATTAGAGGTGTACCTGCAGGATGAAAAGAAAAAGGCACAAGGGATCACGTGTTCACAACTGGACTTTAGTGAAATCCGAACTGTTTTCTCTCACTTGGTTGGAGAGTTAGCCAAGTAAGGGTGATTATGTCCTGCTTACCCAAATTAATTCTCAGCTATGTGAAGCATCTACTTCTGTTTTCTGCCCTAAGATTTTTCATTAAATGTTAAGGTTGCATTAAGTATGACCATGTATCAGTGGAAATGTTTGGTGTAGCAGGAAATAGTTGTATGTGGAAAATTAAATGACAGTATTCTGCCTAATTAACAATTGTTCATCTGAAGGGAATTCTACAGTGCTTTATCTAATTAGACAGTTGAATTAATTCATTTAACTAGAAATGTCGATGCCAAGTATTAGGTTGATGATCACCAATCAAGATTCCCAGCATGTTCTAAATAAATAAACTTTGCCTTTTGCGCTGTATGAACATGCTTCCCCAGCTCTTTTGAAATGCATTATGGGTCTTTTATTTGTCTACTATGTTACAAATTTAGTCTGTAACATGTGAATTTAACTGACTGGATTCTCTTACACGACAGTCCTCCTTCCCTGATGAAAGGCATGTCAGCACAAAGAAGGCCATCCTTTAGCAGTTTCCCTTCTTTACTAGATTTTTCCAGTGTTTGACAATAATAACTGAGACCACTTTGAATAATATCTGTGCCTATGACAAAAGCCTTTTTGATGAGAATGGAGAAAAATACTTCTGTCCTTAAGAACAAACACTTTTCAGCTTTTCAGCGAGTTCTGCAAGAATCATTCAGGTTTGGCTACCTCACTGTAACGAAAGTAGTCTGGAACAGATTTTACTGCTTCTCTTTACTGCAACCCACAGAGTGGCAGCAGCATCTGACACTCACTCAACCCAACAAAACCTACAGACACTTAAAAGCAGAGAGGCTAGCCCAAACCTTCATGTTTTTCGACAGCTAGACAGTTTTCTCTGCTACATGACAAAGCTAAAAGCTGTTGTAAGTATCTCTTTCAAGTCTGCAGGGCAATCAGTCTCTGAGGGGCCACAAAAACATTGGACACAAATGGAAAGCTCCTATATTTCCCCTGAATCCACCTACCTGAAATATCTACTTGCTTCTGCATTTCAGTAGACTGACTAATCAACAGGTTTTGTCATATCCCAGACTGAGTTTTTCACCTCTTTTCCTAAACTAGTTCCGCCTGTAAAAAAAAGTGTATGGTCACAGTAACAGAGAAATACTACCTGACCTTTCCCCATTTTGCAGGGATATTTTAATGCAGAATCAGTTTCCCTTTTCCTGGACAGGGAAATATTTATTTGCCTAATGTAGGAGAAGTTGGTTGTGTTAAGGACTCAATCATCCCAGATGTCTTTTCCAACCTAAACAATTCCAGGAGCAACTTCAAAAAGGAAGACACAGAGAGAGAATTTCCTCAATTAACCTTATGGGCTGCTGTATCTTGTTGGGATATGACAACTAGAGCTCACATTCTTGCTGTTGACCAGGAAGAATTGAAAATCAATGGGCATCCAAAGTGGCCTTCCCCAAAGCACCCTCTTGCCATGCTTGTTTTCCTCTCACCAAAATAAACCTTCTAGTAAAAACTTCAGCCTTAAAAATGACATTGTGTTTAGTAGGGAGACCTTGGAATTCCACATTAATTAGATTTACTTAAATTAGTGTATTTTGATAAAGTATTGTTTTAAAACACTACTGATATTCTGGTAGTGAAAAAACCTGAGAAATGAGGGGAGTCAGAGTATTCATAAATCTCAATATAGGTTTTAAGTACATCAAGAATCTGCACTTAACAGAATTTGAAAAGGCAGTGACTAATCTTGAGCTCAGCATTAGGGTGAAAGGACAGCTTTACTCAGCACCTGAGGCAGACAAATATCTTTTAATAACCTTTCATGTTGTTTCACAGATAGAACGGAGGTTATTAAATTAAACTGAACCACAATTAAACAGTTTTTGGTTGTCAAATGTCTACCTTTTCTAGAGTACATTTTATCAGTAGATTGCAAAGAGATAGAAAAAGAGTTGGAGTATATATTTAATTCTATGACTTCATTTTAATCTATTTGCAATTTAATTTTGGAAAATGTTATTGAGTCCTGGATCCTAAAATATCCAAAGTCAGCTTCAGCCCCAGCCACTGTGTCTGCACTTTGAAGCCTTTTGAAGTAACTCTGGGTTGGACCAAAACTGACAGATAAGTCAAAACTTGGCTGTGAGCAGAGGATTTTTTTCTCTTTCAAACCACTTGTTCCTCCCTTGAGTTGCTGAGGGCAGTGTAAGTCCAACCTGTAGATACTTCAAAGGCTTCAAACAGTAGATGCTGTGGCTGGGTCTGAAGCTGAAACAGGCGGTTTGACAGAACCAAAAGATCATGGGGCCTCCCAGTGCTTTTCAGTGCATTTTAAAGTAGACTAGAATTGCTATAAAATGGAAAGAAATGTGTATAAGTCTTTCTCCCTTTTTCTTTGCAAATGATCTGCATTTTACAAGAACATCTGTCTACTTTCATGTCTAAGTGAAGCTCTTCCCAGTACAAAGCATGAAAAATCTTTAGACAATCAGCTTTACAAAGCCAAATATCCAGTTCCACAGCCCATTTGGTTTTGCCAGGTTAGTTGGCTTACTATTCAAGTTTCTGGTGAAGGCAGTGCTCACTTGAAGGATGAAAGATTTTAACATAATCAAAATGAACTGAAAAACACTATTCACATGGAAGAAAAAATATACAATAAAATAATTATATTTATATCTTATATTTCATAACTTCCTCTCACAATAAATTAAAATATTGTGAAATTATTTTCAATACTTATTTCTGTTTCCAACTCAGACATGGGATGAGATTGATGACAGCTGGAAATTAAACTAGGTCTTGAAAACGTTGCAAATTTTAGTTATTGGAGTTTCTCTTCTAAGGATTTATTTCAGAGTATTACTCCTTGTTTACATGTTATAGATAAGATACTCTGTTTACTTCCAGCTGTGTGGATTTGCCTACACTTTATATATATATACTAAAAACTGATTTACGTATTGGTGGACAAGTTGCATGTTTATCATAATATAAAACTTGACTTTAAAACAACTAGGTGGATATAAAAGAAAAACAAGAAAAATATGAGGTTGATCTTCTCAGTACAAAGAGTCTTCTGATTGAGCTGTTTTCATTAGACACTACAGCATCTTTCAAAGACAGTAGCTTTTCACCTCCATTAAACCAGTCTATGGTTATGTTGTTCAGCTATAGGTGAAAATATCAGGAAGTTGTTTTCAGTATCACAAATTATTTAGTTACATGGTATTAGTGCAGTTAATTTGAAGACAAGGTTAACTTTTTGTTTATTAAACCTGGTTCTGGCTTTTCTTAAAGTTACTCCTTTAGGCCAGGTTAAGTCATCCTTGCAGTGGCTGCAGGAGTGTGCTTTATTCAAGTGCTCTGTCCAAAACAGTCCCACTAACGCAGGACACGCTACAGACATTTACCAGTAAGAACCGCCTCTATTTTAAATAAAAGTGTGCAGGATCAAAATAGGGGAGTTTGTCACCTCAGTCCCTGGGAATTTTATATCCACATTTTTGGATATAAAAGATCAGTTCCTTTCAGTTCAGGAAGACTGGAAGATTAATCAGGGCATGGAATCCTTGTCTCAGCTGAGCAAGAATCCGGATCTGCCCTCTCTTAGAGGGTAGGTCCAAGAGGAAAATCATCTATCCAGAAAGCAGGTGTTAATGCAACAGTACCCAGCTCAGAAGGAACACCCTGCTCTGGCTGGTGCTGATGTGAACTCAATTTTAGTGACAGAGGGTAAGGCACAGAAGCTCGCTGAGGACACCAAACAACAGCAGCAATGGTAGCCATAGATCCCTCCATGTCTCATAGCAGGAATGGAGCTGAGGTAGCCCTTGGTCACCCCCTGGGCAGCTTTACCTGCTTTACTGCTGTTCCAGAGGTGTTTCCTGCAAGCAGCACCAGCTCATATTGTTAGGCATGGCAAGGTGTCATTCTGTACTGATAATCTGGACTGCTGGAAGTAGCACAAATTTGAGGAAAAAAATGTTAAGTAAATCCACTAGTCCACTAAATCCACTAAATCCACTTCAGTGCATTGAATTATAGTATTCCGATACCTCTATACCAAGGAAATTAAAAGTATTATTAATTTTGTGTATTTTTGGACAGACATGATAATAGGCCAAGTACAGTTGGAAGAATGAAAAGAAAGAATTACATTCAGCATATAAACTTAGATAAGGAATAGTCTGATTCAGACATCTGCAAATGGTAATTTAAGTCTTTTTCTGTTTATTTTTTTGTATGTCTTGTAGCAAATTGTCAGCTCTGCATAGTGACCTGAATGTTACAGTTTTGTTATAGTGAAGTCTTTTTGATTCTTGCTAGTGAACAGCTTTTTGAAATATCAACTAAATGTGGCTTAGATGATAATGTAAAATTTGAACACTGAAAAGGTTTCCAGATGTATCTGGATGTCAGATGTACTGGCAAAGACTTTGCACTGGGGAGAAATGCATTGAAAGGTAATACCAGAGGCAAAAATTCCACACTAAAGAAGCTTCTATCTACACACTGTATTCTCACATTTTTCTCAGCTCCTGGCCTGAATCAGCATTCAAGAAAGAAACATATTTTTGGGCAAGGAGAGGTGCTTTCCTTTTCATCTCAGAACAGATACAGGAAATGATTTCTTAATAGTCTGTCATGGCATGGATACTGGATACACTTCACTGTTTACTAGGTCTTACTGCCAGTCAGCGGACTTAAGCCATAGCAACTAGATGGTATTGCATACAGGACTGGTCAGAGCTGCTTGACACAAAGTTTGTGGTGAGCTTATTCTGCTTCTATGGCTTCTAAGCTCAATGGACAAACAAAAATGGAGAATGGGAGAGTCCTCAGCATCATTTTACAGTTGAAAAAGGCAGATGTCCCTGGTGCAGATGTGGTTCCTCTGTACTATGTTTCCTGAGGACAAGATAAATATATTTTTTTGGTTCTCACTAGTTCTTATTAATATTTTCCTTACATAAAGCGGAATTACAATAAAGTGGATTATGAAAATGAAAGTACTCCAGTAGCTGGTGTGGAGAAATGGTTTCAGTAAATAGAGAGGGTGGTGCAGAATTATGCAACGTAAAGACACAGAAATAAGGACACAGTAGCAATACTGCCACTGTGCGAGTGATGAGAGGTGAATTCATCTCTACCTACCTATAGCAAAAACTATAAATCTTAAAAAAAGTAAAGAAAAGAAGGCTTGCACTTCTAGTACTCAAATGACCCTAGAGAAACAGATGAGGTTTGATGTCTCTGCTTTCCTCTGCATTGAAGTTTATTTCACAGCAAACCCTGTAGTGAGCAGTGAGAGGAAATTTTAGAAGACAGAAACAAACAAAATAATTACTGTTTTAGCCAAATGTTCTGCGGTTTCCTGTTCCTAGATTGGTTTTCTGAGGAAAAACATATGTAGCAGAAAAAGACCCAAATATTGTCCTTACTTAAGGAAATTCTACAGATTAGCCTGAGCTAGTCACTAGAGTAACCATACAGGAAAGTGCTAGTATGAACTACCACTACTGTGGGAAGAGGGCTCTCATTCGCTTTCAGTGAATCCACAAAGACATGAGAGGATACTATAAACCAAGCTGCATTTAACTACAAATAGAACTAACAGGGTTATCCTTAGTCTGGGATTAGGATATCTGAATACAAGACCAGCATGTCTTCTGGTAGTCTGTATTACTTTAGGAAACTGAAGAACCAGATGACAATGTTAAAAGGGTTAGAACGTATGTAAAAGTATATTGGGCATTATTTCTGGTGTGGATGTGCACCATGCAGGTATTGGTATGACTGCAACTTTAATAAGCACTTAACAAATTAAATAGCTTTTAACAGTTCAGCATGGGTGATGTGTTGGTACATGAAAGAGCACTGACTGCAAATCTGCTCATCTCTGTCCATCCAGAAGAAGGACAAACCTTTTTTTGTCTTGTCCCAGTGCTGCAGGCTGGTTGGGAAGCATCAGTCCTCTGCTGACATGGGAGACTGATTTTATCTTTCTTCTCATCAAGGCTTTAGTCTTACTGAGACCAAAGCTGTAAAGACAGTAAAGCATGATGTGGAGTTTTGTTGAAACTACAATCCTCAGCAGAATTATGAAAGTGTAGCTAAACTCTCCACTCGGAGACCTCAGTATTTACAGCTATCAGATTAGAAGAATATTTCATGGAGTGTTATAGATATTGTGGGAGAGCTCCATCAATGACAGATGGCTTCTGGGATTAGTAAATAATGACTTCATTTGAACATGAATCTTAAGTAACAGCAGTAAAATATTTGAGTCAGTTTGAGTTCCCTTATTTGGCCCTGTGGTTCTTTGCCTTCCTGACCAAACTGTCTGCTAGGCCTAATGCATGAGGTGTCTGTCTTTGCAGCAGACAGTCATGCTATGAGCTGCGTTTGTGGCTGATGTTTTATTTCTAGGCAGACATTCAGATGACTGGCACTTTCTGAATACCAGAGAGAGGAATTTTTCCCTTTCCACCGCACGTTACTGCTCATGCTGCTCATCCATCCTGCCTTTTGATGGCCATCATCATTGCTGCTTACAGTGGCTGCAGAGCATAATCCTCAAAGTCTGTCTGTATTAATAAGGCTGTTGGGAGATGCGGAGAGAGCGCTCCTTTGAAACGAGTACAATACTCCTTAGCCCACTGACTCATACGCATCTGGTAGTGGGAGGAGGGTTGAAATCTATAAGAGAAATTAATTTCCCAGAGAAACTACTGATTACCATCAAGTACGTTAGGTATATTGTTAGGCAACACTATTATCTTGATAAATCTTATGCTACATTTTTGCAGTGTGATACTATAGGCCTTCTGAATACTGTTATCACATCCTGACAACTAAATTACCTGAAGTACAGTATAAATAGCAGTCATGACATTCTGTAAAAGCCACAAGTTGACAGTTCTTTCAGTTGTGCCTCAGTAATTTGCTCGGTTAGAAATGAAAAATCTGAGTAAGACTGGCTCCAGCCAGTAGCACGTTGCTTAACCTCACTTGTTGGACCTTGTTTTAGCTTCAATGCCTGCCACTATTGCTGTAGATTCTTGCATGGAGAAACGAAATGAAGTTAACCCTTTCCTGACTTGAAACAATCCTGTATTTTCTTTCTTGCCTTTATTTTATTCACAGTGAAGTAAGTTGTAAAGTCGCTATTGCGCTATTGCTTTCTTTTTTTCTCATTTAGTGAGCTATTCCTAATAACAGCATTTGGTTGTGAGCAGAAATAACCTCTTTTGTGAAAAAAACCCTGGTTTTCCCTGCGTGAAATTTACTCTGTCCTGGCTGACAGCACTAGGAATATTACCTGACCACTTGGGCATGAACTCTGCCATAGAAGCACTGACCTAAGGATAGGTTGCTGAAATTCTACTGTCCGTTCTGGCACCCAATGACCCATGCTCTCCCTGGCCAGCACAGGCCTATCCTGAGTCAAGGGTAGGTTGATTCAGACAGGTGATCTGGACAGACAGTTGTCTCGTCTGGGGTGTTATTTCAGTGTCACGGAAGTGCCAGGACCAGCACCAGCAAAGAGGCGTGCTCTCATAAAATGTGTTAATTGAAGTTATTTATACTCTAGGGAAAGTCCACTGGCCATTTCCTTGACAAGTTTGATAAATTGGTGAGACTTTGTGAGTTGTATTACTATGGAGTTATCTTAGATTTGTCTTTAAAGGAAAAAAAACGTACAGATACTTTAACCTTAAGGGATTAGCTTTCTGCTAAATGAAATCATTCTTTCATATCTATTAATTGTTTTCCCCATAGGTGACGTTTTGCTGCCTTTTATCACATAGCTGTAGATAAATTTGCATAAAGTGATGGCAAAGATCTAATCAAGAAATACCAGCCTATGGCCACTTTTATTATTCTGTTCTGGAGACCAATGCAATAGAAATTGGGATAATTTTATTGGGCAGTAGCAAGAAAATTTCTTGTGTGTCCTTTAAGCAGTGAAGAACAGAGTCATCACTTACTTACTGCAATTCATCTGCTAGATTTTTTCAAGTGTAATTGTTTACACTTGCAGTGAGTTCTTCATGACAAAGGAAAAAGAGCATGAAATGTAAAAAGATTTTACTTAAATATGAGTGCATCTAATATACATTAGTTTTGACGCTAGCTACATCACCATATGCCTCTGACAAGTCAGGCCCTAGAGCTAGTAGAAAGAAATCTTGAAATTTCTGCATTTGCAGGTTACCTGTTTTATAATTAATCCAAGCATACAACACCTACAAGTTGGCTTCACCTTGCTTTGACACTACAGCATGTCATTAGGTATTACTTTCTCTAAAAGGAAGCCTTTTTCACTTTTCTTCTCCTCCATCTTTCTCCCCTGTTTTTCTGTCTTCAGACACTGAGTTATGTTGAACAACTTCCAAAGCATTTTTCCCTCCCTCTTCTTCCACTAGATCTTGTCATAGCCAGGAGTGAGATTTTGATTTTATAATAGACAGATTTTTCTCGTGACTGAGACTGTACATGTGTGAGTGAGAAATGCCTCAATTGCATTCCTGATCTATCAGCAGGTCCCTTGATTTGTGGCTGCATCACCATTTTAAGTAGAGCTGAAAGCACTGGATGTTTAGGCATCCTGTGTCGCAGTGATGATATGCTGCAATAGGGAATATAATTCGTATGGTGTTGCATCCTGCTTTATTATTACGTTTCACTCCTAATGTTATGGGCATTCATTTGAATATTCCCTCATTGTTAATCAAGGCTCTAAGCTAGAGTTTGTCATTGTATTTTTGTTTTTTCTGCTAGATTTTTCACTTTCTGCTGAGAGCAGCATGAATTACTGTTACCCCAAGAACTAAGATCTGCACAGAGCATGAGGATTTTATTTCAGTACTACAATATACACTGTGGCTGTTGAATGCTACAGACAATTCTGTTTCCTATCATAGGTGATGGGAACTGAAGTATAGTCAATGTGAGAACTGACTCCACTCTTCAGTATGTGCATTTCTGTTAGATTTTTGGAGATCTGGAGGCATCCACCAATTTTAGTGCCAGTTCTCTCTACATAGACCTATAAACACTTGCCTGCCTTGACTTTTCTACTTCTTGAATAACTTTTTCAGCATATGCTGCTATCTATTTGCAGAAGATAGAAAAAGAGAGGGGAACATATGTCAGCTACATTTATTTACTATTCTTAGTGTTTTAATGAGAAACGTGTATTGAAATGCTACAGATGCCTTTTCTTCTGTTCAGCACATCAGTAGGCTTTTGGCCCCAGCTAGGAGCAGCACTGGCATCAAAATTCCCCATGGAACTTGTGTAAGTTTTCTTTAGTCATCATTATAACTCCAGATTTAATTTATGTCAATGAAAGGGATTTAGAATAGAATCCTTCTGTTGCTGTTAGACAATTGGCAGAATACAGTGTCGTTGTAGCATGACTCTGCTCCTGTCTTGGCACCTTCCACATGTGATTAGCAGAGTCCCTGCACAATGTCTCAGATATTTTCACTGAGCAGTCACACAAATAAGAAAGAATTAACATCTTACTGCTTACTTCTCCATTCTGTTAGCACCCAGCTTTTACCATTCTCCATTTAAACAGTAGCTTGGGAATTTTTTTTTCTTTTGCTTTGATTGCTTCATTTCTGCCAGGATGCCAGCTGGTCATCTGGAAAAATCTACAGCTTGAGATACCAGGAACAGAGATAGGACCTTTATTTCTTTACCTACCTGATATTTTTAGAAAATCTTGAATACCATAGGGGGAATTCAGCACTTGACAAATACTGCAGGAAACTTCTCAAAATCCTCTCTGAATTCCGTGACAGAGGGAATGGGATGGTTTGGATTGCCTTTCTGTATAGGAGCAGGGCCTCACTGTCACATCTGTAGATCATGTTTGCAGTTGGCCTATACAGGATTGGATAGTTCAGACCTTACTGAGACTTATGTAGGTCACCTGCCAAGTAGTCCTTAAGATGAGGTATGGTCCAGCTGCCTACAGCCATGTTTAAAGAGTGATTAGTTCCCACAGTTTTTCTCAGTCGATGCCTGTCTCTCCACATGGCACTCGCAGTTTTTCTGTTTTACCTGAGTGCCACAGACATCACAGAGCCATTTCATATACTCTTGTGTGACCAAGTGCAAAACTGCATTATTTTCTTCCCAAGTAGCAGGGAAACTAAGAGTCAGAAGAAATATTGAAAGGGATTTCTTGAACAACTGTTTTTTACTGGCTGACAAAATACAAAAAAAAAAAATCTGTGGAAAAGTTACAAAATACTGCAGAGAAAACAGTTTCTCCAAGAGTCCTGTGCTGCTCCCCATGTACTTCCTTTTTTATCTTCTTACCTAATCTTTCCTTGTTCTCTGCTTTATCTGTAAAAAAGATGGGAATAGATTTTTCTTGACTCTGTCAGTTGACTCTCCTCTTTAGTAGGGTATTCTGCACTCACTGTAATTATGAAACAAAATGAAACTGTGATTGGATTCAGACAGGCATCAGCATTTGTCTGACTCAGTCAGCCATTAGCAACATCATTTTTTCCATGTCAGAAAGTGGATTAATCATACAGTTCTGCATAATTAAATTGAAATGGTAAAATCTTGCCAATATAAAGGGTCCACTTAGTTGTAATTGTGGCAGGAGCTGAATGTGATGTTTTCTGGGTATGTGGGAAAATAAAAACCCGTACACAGAGATCCTTTTCTTGTTAAGAGACTGCTGTTTGTCATCTCTCCTGTGTAATACTGGCATGTTCATGATATCTCTCCTCCAGGAGAGTAGAATTAATGGGACATAGATATTACCCTGGGTATCTTGTAACAGTATAAGCCAGGATGACTCAATCATAAAAGTTTCAGAAATCCAGTATGGTAGCTGAAATAGCAAATATAGTAAGAAAGCTGAAATTTATTCTTATTTATATTTTCAAAATCAAATGCTTAGTGATAGTAAGTTACTGGGAGTTCTGTGTCTCCACAAAGAGAATTTTAAGTGTATCTGAGAAGACAAAATTAATGAAAGAGGGAAACAAAAGTAATATATTCATAATATGCCCTTGCTCTTTTCTATTTCTCAAGTGCGGCACTGGATGAAGGGTATCATACAAATTTAAATGTACTCTTATTGAGTCAGGGATGCTTCATGCAACTGCTCGAAGGTGAGCTAGAAAGCCCATTTTCTTTGTCACTTCTGTTCCATCTCAGGCAAGTCTTTCAGTGAGTTTAATGAAAGCTTTGCTTTCAGTAGATATGCGTTATACTGGCTTCCTTTTTCTCCTTATTTCACCAGCACTTCCCCACACTTTTTTTATTGTCAGAAAGATGAAGAAAAAGTACTCCTGGTGAAACACAGATTTGTTGGAATTGAGTATGTTGTGATTAGAGCAGGACAGTACAGTCAGAATTAAGTAAACAGATATTATATAGAAGACTTCTCCTCTGCTCTGTGACTAGAAAACATCCTGAAAACAGTGGCTCTCAGACTGGAGAACATATAAAGAAATTTATTACTGCCTATCAGTAGAAATTTTGTTTGACTGATGTTTACAGTGTCTTTAAGCAAGTCTCAGACTGTGTGCTCCTAAGAACATAAAGGGGAGGGTACTTGACCTTCAAATTTGTAAGTGACTGCTGTAGAAACAGGGAGAACAGTTTTTACTCTGTGTGCATAAGACAAGAATGAGTGGGTTTAAATTAGAGCAACAAAGATACAGGCTACATATCAAGAAAAAGATTCATTCCAATACGGACAGTTGATACATCTGTCAAATCTGTGAAATCTGTATCACAGAGTGTCTTTATGAATATGTTAGATGAATGTTGGAACTTAAGGTCCCTTCCAAGACAAGCAGCTCTATGATTCTGTGAATGTCAGTCAGAAATGTTAAAATTCTATTTGTTCCAACTGAGAAAGCTGAAGCTTGAAAGACATCTTACAGTCTTTTCCAATTCTGTGATTCCACCATTTTGGCTACAGTTTTACAGGGCTTTGTCAACTACTGATGGTTTGAAATAAAGAAAGACAGACAGAGACACTAGGATTCATTTTTGTGGCACTTTCTAAATGTTCACTGAAAAATTGCAGAGAAAGCTAAGTGAAAGCGTAGATTTTGGTCACATTATACCTGGAGACATTTTCTGAAGTAGAACTATGAATTTTCATATATAAACACTAAAGAATCAGATTTTTGCTGTTAAGTTTATTTATGTTCTAACACAAGTACCATAAAATCTGGGAAATTCTATGCAGGTACTGATTCTTTTAATTTATTCTTACAGTACTGTAATTTTTCTTTAATATCCCATGTGTTTTCTATAGTGGTTTTGCATCTAATGCAAACAACTAGTACTATGCAATGCAACTAGTACTCTAGTTTATCAGGGTGTTTTACATTGGGTAATGCCTTTACAAAGAGGACTTAAAAGAAAAATGCTCTGTCTTCTCTTATGGTGATGATTTAAGGAAGTAGTCCTTTGAAAACTAGTGACTAAATGACACTTGTGCATCACTTGCTATTACAAAAATCTCAGTAGAGTCAGATTCCGGTAAACATATATTACTGGTAATTACCTCAAATATGAACAGTCTCTGATTTCTTTAGTGTGCTTTCATTAGTTGAATACTGATTAAATGGAAATAATTTTATGTATTGTTATTTGCTATCTTTTTGGCCTGATGACTAATATGTATCTAGGTTTCTCTGTAAAACTTGAATAACTTTATGAACAGGATAGATAATATTTTTTGAAAAAGGCTTAGCAGCTTTCTTTGTAATGTTTTGATCTTCTCAAAAAATTCTCATGAAATATTATTTTCTCAAATTAATCTTTTTACTCATTTGAAATTTCCACTGAAGTAGAAGTTTGTAAGTCATGATCTGACTGGGAAAGCTGGAGAGGGCTCTTTGCCCCCCATTCACCCCACTACACAATCACCTGCTGTGCCACCAGCAGCTCTCACTCTTGGCTGGAGCTTAGAGCTCACCATCTCTCAACTCCTCCAAAATCAGCTAATGACCTATCTCATCCCTGTCCTGCAGCAGCTCTGCCAAAGCATGGGATGTAAGCCTTGCCCTGACTTACCACATCCTCTGTATGTCAGGCTGCACCCACCCGTCCTGTATTGCAGAAAGTGCTAAGCCCAGCAGAAACACGGCTCCAAAATTCTCTCATTCCTCACTTCCAAATCAAAAGCTGAATTCATTCTAAAACCCCTATTAAGCCCAAAAGCTCTTGTTAATTCTTGAGCACTTCCTGCGTTAAGAGGCACAACTTTATATAAAAGGCTGAGAAAGAGACATGAAGATTCAAAAAAACTGCCTATAATATTAAGGAAAATTGATTAGCCATTTTCTGGTCGTACACAAATAAGGCACCACCCTTATTTAGTATAGTGCATAACTCAGATTTAATTTCCTTATAGGTGTGTAGCACTCAAGGAATAAGTCAAGAATCACATCCTAAAATGATTCTGGCTATCCATTCAGTCCTACCTTGAGTGAGATTCATTTTAATTTTGTTTCATAGTCAAGGTACTGAATTTCAATACTATTATCTGCCTTTTTTTCAGCCACTCTCTCAGTTCTGCTCATAGTATCAAATATAAAAAGGTAACGGTATCTATCCAGAGTTTCAAAATAAATATTCTAGTTACATTTTCATGGAATGAAGGTATTACATATACTCTGATCAAGTTACTGGCAGTCTCCCCCAGACAAATGTCACCATGGAGCCATCTGGTGCATTTTTCCTGCAACTTCACTGAAAAAGTGATGCTACTCAAAAATCAAGATTACATTACAAAATAAAAATAAAATAATTCTTCATCAACAGTGAATAGCATAGAAAACAGCTATTTCATGTTGTTATGGTTAGACAATGAAAAAAAAAGGCAAAATTATTTACTGTCTTTTATATTTTAAGAAACAGAGATATTAAAAATCCTAGATCCAAAAGGTCTGACGTGTGATTCTTCTTAGATATTTCTCAACTTTTGCACCTTGGGCTATTCTTAACTTGTAATTTGGCTAGTACTACACATTTGTGAGAATTCGTGACACAGGAAGTGTATCATTTAGGTGGTGATGGTTTTGATTTTTGGGTTTGGTTTCTTTTGTAATAGAGCACCTAGTGATGAGTGGGAGGGCTTGTGTGTTGGGAAGGCTGGGGAAGACAATATGAGCTTACAGATTAATAAAATGTAGTGGCTTCAATGTCAGCAATTCTTTTGTTTCTCTTCTGGATTGTAATTCATTGCAAATATGGTCACTGTCCTGAGAAAAAGAGTAATGGACAGAAACAAAACTACAAGGGTGTGAGATTCAGATAACATACAAATCACACAAGCTGTGCAGGTGATCCACAGCCATTGCAAACAGAGTGTCATTTCTGCTATTTCCCTAAATGCACAGAGAGAACAACATCAGAAAAAAATTGACAGAAATACAAGAGAATAAGGTCTGTCATAAAGAAGCAGAAAGAAAGGGTTTTGTATCATTAATGATGGGGTTTATTTAAGGGTCTGGTTTCAGTGTAAAATTAGAGAGAAAGCATATTTCTTCTAATACTCTCAAATATCAGCTCAGGACAATTTTGTTACTGTAACAAAAGAAAGGATGTTTCCCTTTGATCTAATTGGAGTCAGCTGCTGCCATGCTCAGTTTTAGGAAGTTCATGCCTTTCAGTACGAACCTCTTTTGCCATCTGCTGAAAATACTAAAGATCAGTCATCTGCAGTTTATTTTCGGATAGGTCATGTTAGGCAAGTAGGCTGATGCTTCTTGTCTGCCAAGGATTGGATATTATGCAAAAATAGGATAGGGGAATGGGAAGAATATACCAAAACAATGCGTGATCATTTTTTGAGCACTGTGCAATGCAGCAGAACCATTCAGGCAATGCCTTGCACTAAGTTACTTCCCTGGCAGCTCTGTGACAGCTAGCATAATCTATCTGGATTTCAAGTTTTTGTACATTTATTCTGACATTGCCTGAAGGATGCATGTGACTTCTCTGGACCGAAAGTGATGTTACTGTACTTGAACAGCATGGAATGGCAAATGATGTCACTTCATTCACCTTTCCTTTAATTTTTAACAAAGGCTGGAAAGTTAATAATATGTTGTTTTTTCCACTTATACTGTACATTCCTAGCCTTTCAAAGGTGAATATAAACTCAGTTCAGCTCAAGATTACGTTTCATAACAATCTCAGGGACAGGTGGTGAAATAGCAATTTGGCACCTGAAACAGTGACTAGCACATTTACCTCTTTAAAATTCCTTGATTTTCCAAAATTGAAAACTATTTCCATGTTAGTTCCACACATGCTCACAGTCTCAGAGCTTTCTGTATCTAAAATCACAATTTACAAAAGTGAGTCAGAAAATTTACGTGACTACAATAGAAATTTTCAAATGCCCGTTTTTTAGAGGAAGACCAATTATCTTTATCAGTCGGCGGGTTTTTTTGCATTGTATTTAAGTCTGGATGCTCAAAATCACAGAATCGCTGAATCATTAGGGTGCGAAGGGACCTCTGGACTTCACTCAGACCAGCCCCCTTGCCAAAGAAGGGTCACCTAGAGAAAGTGACACAGGAACACGTCTGGGTGGGTTTTGAATGTCTCCAGAGAGGGAGACTCCACAACTTCCCCAGGCGGCCTGTGCCAGTGCTCTGCCACCCTCAGTGTAAAGAAATTCTTCCTCTTGTTGACGTGAAACTTCCTGTGTTTTAGTTTAGGGCTATTGCTCCACAGTCTGTCTTTGGGCAGCACTGAAAATAGTCTGGTACCATCCTCCTCTGAGATATTTCTATGTATCGATGAGATCCTCTCTCCCCTCTTCTCTTCTTCAGACTAAACAAACCCAGCTCCTGCAGTCTCTCCTCATAAGAGAGATTCTCCAGACCCCTGACCATCCTTGTGGTGCTCCACTGGATGCTCTCCAGGAGCTCCTCATCTCTCTGGTGCCGTGCCATCATAGAAGTCTAAGAGATTGGCCCAGGCCTGATTTCTCCTTGGTGAATCCGTCCTGACTACTCTTGATGACCTTGTCCTTACACGCTTGGTGATGACCTCCAGATTGATATGTTCCATTACCTTTCCAGGGATGGAGGCAAGGCTGACTGGCCAGTAGTTTCCTCCTTGCTGCCCTTTCTGAAGACAGGAGTGACACTGGCTTTTCTCCAGTCATTAGGCACTTCTCCTGCTCTCTATGGTTGTTCAAAGATGATGGAGAGCAGCAGAGCAACAACATTTGCCAGCTCCCTCAGCACCTGTGTATGCATCTCACCAGAGCCCATGGATTTATGGCTATTTAGTCTGCCTAGCCAATCTCTAACCAAACCCTTGACAGCCAAGGGGAAGTCTTCCTTTCTCCAGCCCTCCTCTCTTACCTCCACGTCTGGGATTCCTGAAGGATGGCCTCAGCAGTAAAGTCTGGGGCAGAGAAGGCATTCAATAATTCCACCTTCTCTGTGATTTCCATCATCAGGATACCCCTCTGATTCAACAGCTACCCCATATTTTCCCTAATCTTTTTGCTGTTGATGTACTTGTTGCCCTTGATATCCCTTGCCGGACTCAATTCCAAGTGGGCCTTGGTCTTCTTTATCACATCCCTGCATACTCTGAGGATGTTCCTACAGTCCTCCCATGTGGCCTGTCCCTTTTGCCACATCCCATAAGTTTCTTTCTTCCATTCGAGATTTATTAGAATCTCCCTTTTTAGCCATGCAGGTCTCTTGTCCCCTTTCTTGATCATGGGGATACACTGGTCTTGAGTTAAGAGAAAGTGATGCTTGACTATTGACCAGCTCTCTTGGACCTCCTTCTCTTCTCAGAGCCCTATCCAATGGGATTCCTCTAAGTAGGTCTTTGAACAGGCCAAGGTTAGCTCTCTGGAAGTTCAGGGATCTAGTCCTGCTTACTGCTTTGCTTTCTCCATCTGGGACCCTGAGTTCCACCATCTTGTGGTCATGGCAGGCAAGGCTACCCCCAGTGTTCACATCTTCAGTCACTCCCTCCTGGTTTGATAGGACAAAGTCCAGCAACAGACCTTTCCTTGTTGGCTCCTACACCACTTGCATCAAAAACTAAAAAACTATCATCAGTAACCTGCAGGAACTTCCTGGACTGTGTCTGCCAAGTTGTATTGTCCCAACAACAAATACCAGGGTGATTGAAGTACCCTAGAACCAGGGCCTATGGTCTCAAGGCTACTTCCAGCTGCCCATAGAAAGCATCACTTCCTTGTCCTGATAAGGTGGGCTGTAGAAGACACCCACAACAGTGCCACCCATTTTAGCCTGTCACTTAANCAACAACAAATACCAGGGTGATTGAAGTACCCTAGAACCAGGGCCTATGGTCTCAAGGCTACTTCCAGCTGCCCATAGAAAGCATCACTTCCTTGTCCTGATAAGGTGGGCTGTAGAAGACACCCACAACAGTGCCACCCATTTTAGCCTGTCACTTAATTCTTACCCATAAGCTCTCAATTAATTGTCTGTCCCTGGGCAGAGCTTGATGCTCTTTCACATAAAGACCAACTCCACCACCTCACCTTGCTGACCTGTCTTTTCTAAAGAGTACACAGGAATCCATGACAACATCCCAGTGGTGAGCTATCCCACCATGTCTCTGTAATTGCAGTGAGATCACGGCTCTGTGACCGCACAGAGATTTCCAGTTCTTGTTTATTCTTCATGCTCTGCATTGTGTACAGGCACTTCAGGGAGGCAGTTGAGCATCCAGGTTCCCTGGAAGGGGTGTAAGAGGGTTCTCCATAGGCATACACACCCTTGATGTGGTCAGCCCTAGGACTCTCATCTTGAGGCAGCCAGCATTGCCCTGGTTGGCATGGCCCACTCCCCATGAGGAAGTAATGGCATGAGCACTGCCACTGCGGACCCCACCCACCAAGTCCTCCAGTTTTAGGTCCATCTCACCAAACTGGCCAGTCAGCCATTTCTTTTGAAAATAGAGTTTGTTGTATAGAAAACTATCTTGAAGCACAGTAGCTTGAAATAATCAGAAGGTTCTAAGTAACCTGCGAACTTAACTTTCATTTCAAAATTACACCAGGCACTTTAGGTAGAAGAATTCACTACTGGAGCTAAAGGTCTGTGTGTGGCACTGCTGGAGCTAAAGGTCTATAGCTAAAAGGCTGTACCTCCTAAATGGCTTTTCAGAGTTGGTAAGAGTTACGTAAGTTACATAACCATAAAAGTGGAGTTTTTGTTACTTCCAGCTTTTAATTACTTTCTATTTAAGTGCCATAAGTGTTGTTTTTGTTATTCCTCCTCAGTTCCAGAGAGAGAGACACTGACCCCCTGGAGCAGGTTGAGCAGAGTGCTACAAAGATGATTAGGGACTGGAGCATTTCTCGTATGAGGAAAGGCTGAGAGAGCTGGGTCTATCTAGCCTGGAGATGGGAACACTGAAAGAGGACCTCATCTATGTCTATCAGTAACTGAAGGGAGAGTGTCAAGAGGGTGTTACCAGGCTCTTAATGGTGAGGCCCAGGAATAGAACAAGAGGCAACAGGCAGAAGCTGATGCATGGGAAGTTCCACCTTAGCATGAGGAAGAACTTCTTTACTGTGTGGATGACTGAGCACAGGAAGAGAAAGCCATGTAGACACACTTCTGAGCACCTTGCCCTAGGGGACCCTGCTTGAGCAGCGATGTTGGGCTAGATGACTGCCACTGGTCCCTTCAAAACTTACTCGTTCTGTGATTCTGTGATTATTATTGCTGCTGTTATTATTATTTTCTTGTTTTACCATTTTTCCCCTTTGAAAATTTTCATATAGCTTAAAAGCTCATAAATTAAAAGACATTGAAGAACCCGTAATAGACTGCAGAAGAGGTTATAGCAATACATGGGTAAGGTTCAGCATGTTTTCTGTTGGCATTCATTTTTTAAACAAGTTAATCATTTGTGTTGGATTAGCAAACATAAAATGTGAAACAGTCTTATTATCCATTGCTGCTGTTATTATTATTTTCTTGTTTTACCATTTTTCCCCTTTGAAAATTTTCATATAGCTTAAAAGCTCATAAATTAAAAGACATTGAAGAACCCGTAATAGACTGCAGAAGAGGTTATAGCAATACATGGGTAAGGTTCAGCATGTTTTCTGTTGGCATTCATTTTTTAAACAAGTTAATCATTTGTGTTGGATTAGCAAACATAAAATGTGAAACAGTCTTATTATCCATGAAACTGATGCAGTGTGAACAGCAGCAGGGCAAACATCTTCACGGCCGCCTGCCAATGCCCCTCAGTGCTGAGCTGGGCCCCTGCCAGGAGGGGATGACAGGTGACCAATTAATTTATGATCATTTATGACATGGACCATTCATGTAAGCTGTAAAATCCCCTGTGGTAGTGCCATCTTACTGGATAAGTAACATGTGACAGCTGTGGAATGCTATTCTTCATACCTAGTTCTCTTTGCATTCTGAAAAGGAGCAAGCAGATGAGTAGAGAAAATCCAGAGGAGAAGCATTGTTAGGACACCTGCCCAGCTTCATATTAGGCGTACATTTTGCAAAGGCTTTATTCAGTCTTTGCAAAAGACAGGAAGACCAGAGCAATACCAATAAATCATTTTGATATTGAGCACTGGAAATTCTATAATAATTTTGCTTATTTACATGAGATAATTTTGATCACTACCATGCTGGACTAAATTTTAATTATCAACTTCTTGAAGAAAGGCTAACTAGTCTTAAGGTCTATGCAAGTAAAGAGAGCATTTGTGTACATTGCCAGATGAGCTTCCTTTTTCCCCCCCCCTCTTTTAAATGAGCTATTTGAGAGTTAACAGAATGATTACATTTCTTTTTCTCATTGTATTTGTGGAAGCAGAAATGCAAACTAGAGGTATGCTGCAGCTTTTTGTAGATTAATCCCTTGGGGAGATGAAGCATAAGTACAGAATGAAAGTTTAAGAAAGGAAATCTAGATGCTGAGCTACTGAACTAGAAAAAAATTTCCCACCTTGTTTAAGCAGAGACCTTAACTAATGAATCTGACTTTTCTACTTGCCCATCCTTATCCAAAATTATTTTAGGGTAAGGTTTTTCCCTTGCCTTGCCTCGCCTCGCCTTGTCTTGTCTTGCCTTGCCTTGCCTTGCCTGCCCTGCCCTGTTCTGCCCTGCCCAGCCTTTTTCTCCTTTCTCTCTTTTCTATTTTTTCTCTTCTCTTCTCTCTTTTCTTTTTTTTCTTCATTTTTCTTTTTTCTCTTTTTTCTGAGTTTGGATTAAGTGACTTACTCAGTTTTTGGCTGAAAATGTCAGATGAATTCTGCACTGATCTCTTATTTTTCCACTTACCACTTTCCACACTTCATACCTCTTTGGAATTTAATTCTAATCAATTAGATAAGACTCTTTTCTATGTGGATTGTTAGTGTAGCAGATAAAGTACCAACCTACATGCTTTCAGATGGGATATGAAAAACCATACTTGGAGTCACAGCATTGCTAAAGGAAAAAGCAGCATCTTCTTTCACTAGGAAAAAAACAACCCAACACCATAGGGAGAAGTACTGAAAGTTTTTTTATCATGACAATTCCTTGGCAATCTCAGAGAAACTACAAATTCTTCACATTTTATTTCTTGATCTTGCTTGATGAAGTTTCATATTGCTAGAAAATATTACTCAAATACTTAATTTTGGAGATTTGAACAGGTTTTTCCACCTGTCAAAAAGCAGCTGGAGTAGTAAAGACCTGATAGAAAAAGCAGGGAAGAGAAGGAGACCTTGTAGAAGACAAATGCTACTTGATCTTTTTATCTTATTGAGGGAGTTATAAGTGTAGGATTAGAGAAAAGTTTCATTTTTGTTGCAGGTTTATCATCCAAATGTATATATTCTGCAAACTGAAGAGGGCCCTGTTTGGTTCTCAATTATAAAACAGAACAATTTCTGAAGGAAAAACTTCCAGGACAGCTGAAGAAAAAAACTGCTTCAGATAATGGATGTGCTGTAAAAGCAGTTATTATGTGAGAGTATAAAAACATTCAGGCACAGAAAGGCAATTTCACATCTTCCCAATCCCTCAAATGTCACTTCCATTTTTTTGACAACTCCAGTGTCTTTCAATCTGTTTTTAATTTCCAGAGTGAGACCTATTTGCAAAACAATACCTTGTTTTAGGATGTGGAAAACACTTAGTGAAGAATCCATGTTTAAAAATTGTTAAGTTGTCCTTTTGTAAAAACAGGAATGTGGTCCAAGTCACACATTCTGTTGTGATGGTTTGCTACACATATTGCAAAAGCGACATGTTTTTTTAAATAATTGTGAGAAGAACACATCAGTCACTTCTTAGCCTCTCAAGATAAGATCATAAAATATATTTTTAAAGTTCAGCTATTTATGATTTTTTGTCATGAATTTGTGTGCTGAGAAATTCTGCCAAAAGAATTTTTATTGTCAAATTCTTAGCTGTAATGCTGCGCATCACGAGGCCCTCCATTAGAGGGTCCCATAACATTGACTTCAGCAGAATAAGGTACCATTGGTAAAATTGTTAAAATTACCGTGTAAGTGCAAGTTAAGTATCTGGGATGAACATTGGTATTTTGGTTGTAATATATAAGAGCAGAAGTGAAGACACACACACACATTAGAAAACAATGTAGTGAAGTGACACAATACAGATCTAATTATCATTACTTATCAAATCTCTCCTTTGTTTCAGAGTAGTTGTTTACTTCCTTCTAGCACAAGTTATTGTCCAGCATGTGTTGGACGCTGTTGACTTTCTATCACATCTTGATATTAACGCCATATCTTTATCTTTTCTTTGAGCCTTATGATCTGTTCCACATGTATTTCAGGCCCTGGAATGCCCTCATTCTCATTATGTGATAAAATCTTGAGATTTTGGAAACCAGAACTTTTTATATACCAAGTGATCTCTCATTGTTCAAAACTACTTTGTTTCCTTTGAGAATGCTAATATGGTATTATTATAATTTTTTTTCTGCAAGTGACTTAAAGCTTGACTCCATTTTAACAAACTAAGCGCAGCAGAATTCACATAATGCCAGGTAAATTTATCTGCTAGAGGTACATTTTGAATATGTGCCACAGTTTAAATAAAAAGTAAACCATTGTCAAGCAATTTGTAGTATTCAAATTAGTTCTCATCTTCTCTGTGTTTAGAAGAATTATGGGGCTTATGAGAGGTTCAATACAAAATAATTGTTTTTGTAACTTGTATTGTAACTAAATAATGATTTTACATAGTATTAGTAAAACAAAACACATTTCTAAGAGTTGCACTCTAATGACTGAAATGTCTATGCTTCAGCAGGGAGGATTTCAATCAGGATAAATATTTTATCCATAAATCTTCTTCAATGAAAACCTTTATCTGGAAGGTGCCTTGAATATAATCTGAAGATTAAAAAATTATGTTTTCTTTTATGTTGATCCAAAGACAGCTGTGAATAGGATTCTGCTAGCTAACAGCAATAAACTTTTTTCCAAAAATTCTTGAGGTAGCTAGACCTAGCTAGCTAGCTCACTTTTCCTGTGGAAAGGCAAATTTCCACTTTAAGTACTTTCATGGTTTATAATGAAACTCTTGAACTTATACTTCCTCAATTTTCCCTATCTTCTATTATGCCATAGCTGAATATTGATTATAGGGAAAAAAAAGCAACTTTTTGGTTTTCTTTATGAATTTAATTCTTGTAAAGTAAGCATTTATAATTTACTTGCCAAAACTTTCAGGGACTGGAGTGGGAAAGAGGGTACTGTAAATTCTGCAAGATTTAGAAACTTAATTTGTTGGAGGAAAAAAAGAATGAGGAAATTACTATCTTTAACTAGAAATTTTGACTGCTCAGTACACAGTATTCCTACTGGAAGACTTTTACTGAAGCTTTTGTGGTAGAGCTCTTCTGAAGAGTGAGAAAGTTTTTCAGAATGAGTAAGAACCCTAACATTTTACACTGAATCTAGTTTTCACATGACAAAACCTTAGCAGTAGAACTTCAAAGCCTCAAAACATCAAATTCGGGGCTATAACTTCTCTCTGTTAAGATGAACTCCATAAACTTTATCTGCCCAGGAGTATAAACACACTGTTAGACATCCTACAGTCTACATGTGATAAGGACAGACTTATATTATCTAGTTCCATTTTCAGCATTCTTTCATCACCTTGCTTTGCCTTCAGCTGTCCAATTTCAGACTATCTATACAATTCTGTGTTCCTGTTATTTTCCAAGTTTTAGAAATAAAAATTTGAAATACACAGTTTTTCTTCCCTAAAGCTTCTATAGCATTTGTTGTTCTTTATACTAGTACAGGCCAGTTGTCAATACCTAGAAATACTAGTAACTGAAACTCCTAAAATTACTGTCACACTATATGTCACACTTTAAAAAAATTAATTAATTAAGATTATAGAGGGCTGAAAGGGTTCCAGATGAAAAAGTTTCCCAGCCTATATATTTTCAGTTAAAAAAAATTGCACAGATGACAGTATACTGCATTTATAAACCTTTATATTTACAGCATGTCATTTAACTACTGAAGTATTAAAGGATAAGGTATATTGAGCTGCCTCATTTTAGAAATGTTACCTGCCTGAATTTTGAGGCAGCAAATTATGTCCACCATAATTATTTATGGTTTCAAATGGAAGTATAGAAAATAGATTGAGGGTTTTGTCCATGAAAGATTACAAAAACTCCACACAAGAGCAAAGTAAAGACAGTGGAGGTTAACATAGTCAGTCTTTCAGAAAATTTGGCCACATGATACATATTTACAGGTATAATTTTATATATTTGGCTTTGAAAACCTTAGTGCACAGGTACAAGTTGGTACTTGAGGACTTTTAATTATCTGCTGTAACTTGGGCTCTTCCTCCTTAGTCTTCATGGAAAATGTGGACAGGTCTTTCAGCTATTTGGTGATCACAGCTTCCATCATATTTGCTCTAGTTTTTCTTCATCAAAATTAACTCATTTGTAAGGAATGAAATAAATTTAATTTAAAAGGTTCAATCTGAAGGTTTAGAACAATTTCTGTTTATCGAATAGCTTGCCAAGTAAGAGGGGAGGATCAAAAAGCCAAAAAACATTTGACAAAGTCTAGCATTAGTAAAGTTTGTGAACTCTGTTGCCAACAAATGCTGTCTTTGATTCTCATTAAATGAATCTTTAAATATAGGAGATTTAATCTTTTGCTGCTTTGAAATAGGAAAAATAATTCTGCATATTTTTCAAACTGTCATCCCTTTCTGAGATGCAACATCTAACCAAATACTTGAAAATAAAAATACTTTTTACAAAAACACTATATTTTCTGTTATAGCTGGAGGCATAACACAACCTTTCTCCCTGGGCGGTGTAACCGTATCACTCTGAGTTGTAGATTCTGGAGAGACAAATCATGTTTGCATGTCTGATTGAATTATTGAGATAATTTGCTGAACTTGAATTTTAGAGCCCATATCATATCAATCAGGTTCAGATCTGATCACAATATATATCTGTGTGAGACTGTATAAGAGCTTAATGAGAGTTCTTTAACCTGCCCGGAGGCCATTTACAAGATTATTGAAGTTTAGGGTGCAAAAAAAAAGTAGCTAAGTAAATCATTGATTTTGAAGCAGAGCTGCTATGTATTCACTGCTTGAGTATGTCCTTTGTTTTGCAGTGTCTCATTTTGATTTTGAGAGTAAATGATCTGGGTTTTTATCTAGGGCAGGAAAAAAAATCACAGTTCATAGAGTAAACTGCACCTTAATTAGTTCTTGTAATTTAGGCAGTTGAATCCTTCACTTCTCATTTTTATTTGTCAAGTTTAAATTCATAAAGAAATAAAAGTTTACTTGTATAAGTGCCGTATTTTTGATTTTTTGTTTGAGCTTACATTTCAAGACATAGAGTTTAGAGATGGGAATGGTCACAGAGANGGTTCAGATCTGATCACAATATATATCTGTGTGAGACTGTATAAGAGCTCTCATGATGCGTCTTTAATGAGAGTTCTTTAACCTGCCCAGAGGCCATTTACGAGATTATTGAAGTTTAGGGTGCAAAAAAAAAGTAGCTAAGTACAGTAAATCATTGATTTTGAAGCAGAGCTGCTATGTATTCACTGCTTGAGTATGTCCTTTGTTTTGCAGTGTCTCATTTTGATTTTGAGAGTAAATGATCTGGGTTTTTATCTAGGGCAGGAAAAAAAATCACAGTTCATAGAGTAAACTGCACCTTAATTAGTTCTTGTAATTTAGGCAGTTGAATCCTTCACTTCTCATTTTTATTTGTCAAGTTTAAATTCATAAAGAAATAAAAGTTTACTTGTATAAGTGCCGTATTTTTGATTTTTTGTTTGAGCTTACATTTCAAGACATAGAGTTTAGAGATGGGAATGGTCACAGAGATGGGAATGGTCACACATACCAGAGTTCCCAGAAATATGAAAGCTTGAACCTGACCTCATTTCTTGTCAGAATTGAAATCTTTTATGTTCATTTGTCTGTGTATTTGATTTTGCATCCTGAATCAGATCAATATTCCTAGGAAATAAAGCCTAATCATTAGGCTTTATTTTACTTACTTTATTTTATGAAGCAATACTTCAACCTCTTTCATAAATAAAGCCTTACAGAATTTGATGAAAAGGATTGATTTAGTAGTTTAGCAATATTTTGAGGGATATTAAAATTCTGAATTCTGTATGGTTTTAGATCATCTGAAATACGGAAAGGCTATTCTCAGCATCTTGCGATATACACAGGCTTACCTGTGCTGCCTGGGGTTGGCAATTTTGAAGGTATTGCATTAACTTCCAAAGGCAGTGCACATTGCAGAACTGCATTGTGCTACCTGGGGTTCAGGAAAAGGAATGTTTTTCAGTAGTCATGGATGATCCAGACAAATAGTCAGGGGGAAATGCTAAGTGTAGTAAGAGAATGTAATTTTCTTTGGTCTTGATTTGGTACTTCTGAGAACATAAAATGTAGTATTTTCTACAGAAAAATACCCCAAAAAATAAAACCTGAACAATCACAAGAAATATCAGCGAAGAGAGACTGTTTCTGAGCTTGGCTATTACCCATTTCAGGTGAAATCTACAGTAGAATGAAAGTTAGCTCTTAGAATAGGAAGCTTGTGAAACCATTTCCTACATAGCAAGGCACACAGCCATGCCTCCTGAACATAATCGTATGGGAAAGCGTTTAATGGGACGTTGTATTTTCTCCCTAATGTTTTCTTTCAGCCCCCCTGTTGCTCCACCTAGCTGACACATTTTGTTCAGCTTGGACAAAGAGGCAGACACTTTCACGCGCATCAATAGGCTAACGTCCTGCTTGGGTTACAACAGCTTGCTGCTCTTCAGACCGGGACCAATCTGAAGGTCGTGATGGAAAAATCAGAACTTCTTTCATAATCCCTATTCACGCCCCTTCATTTCCTCTCATTTCTGTTTCTGTTTTCTGCCATGTAAATTTTATCTTCAGTGGCCTAAAGATGCTGAAGAATCAAGTTTAAAGTTTTACCTCTGTAAGATTTAGATTAACAGTTAATATTAGCATATGGTTTGTGTATACACATATATGATGTTAGCCTAAATTGTAAGAAGAGAACCCTCAATATGATCTATATCTTTTCAGAATCTTTTAGATTTTTGTTTGATACAATCCAGTTATATTTTTCTTAACATTTTATGGACAATTGCAGTATTTTTTGTGTGTTGCATCAGTCTTGTAGGTATAGTGGCAACTTTTGTGTGTTCCAAAATCGTGTACTTTTCTGCTATTTTTTCATTGATTTTAAAGGAAATTTGTTTTCAAAGGCTTTGAATCTGCTATTTTTTAAATGTTTCTGGGTTTTTTAATGGCTGTAGCTGATCGAACTGGACACTGAGGGGTGCTGTTTCATATTCTTTGTGTGTATTATGTCTCTTGTCTGCACACACATACATGCATACACATGCTGTTGCTCGTACATTAGCATAGCACCTCTACGAGTTTATTATCAAGTTGAAAAAGACAACATGAAGTACAATCATGTAAGCTTTTTTGGTCTTATACATAACACCTGACTAGCACAGAGTGGGGACAATCATCATTGCTTTTAGCTGTGCTACAGAGTCATGGTAGTGACAAAGATATTCAGCATATTGAAAGAAGGCAAAATAGAGCTCCCATATAGTATGATGAAAGGGATGGGCTCACATGAGAAATCCAAAAACGCCTGTGTATAATGACAGGGGATGTATTTGAAGTGGGAATCACCCATCTAAATTCACATTAAAACAAACAATTAAACAGGCCATGGAGGAAAGCTTTTATCATCTGTAACTAAAATCTGTGCTGAATCAGGTCTGTGGAAATATGTGCCAGCTTCTGGGGGAGCAGGTGATTGGAGTTGCAAGTATTTCTTTTAAATTGTGTGAGAAAAATATACAGACAAGTATCGTCAGAATTAATATGAGTATATCTATTACTTGAAAAATAGCAAGGCCAAGTTGTTGTTTTGTTTTGCACATCTCCAAGAGCCACTGAAGTAAATGCATAATCCTAAAACTAACAGGATTAATCAGGTGAGATAAACTACAGTCCAGGAATATATCATGAAACTTAGGTGTGGTATACATTTTTGTAGAAACAATACAAATTTTGTGCTTCCTATTTATCTGCTAAACCTCAAAAAGGCATGTTTTCCCTATTTGGATGTTCTTTACCTTAATCACATTCTGTAACTACATATCATGGGGTTTTGGCTTCATTCAGACTGAGTCAGAATTTCTTCTACAGAACCATTCTTTGTTTTGAACTTACCACCTGTCTGAAAAGGGAATGGTGTTGTACATATATGTGGGAATTATCACTGAGCATTCTTACTGTCTCCTGCATTTCTACCCCTTCTGGAAATCCTGACCGTGATTCTAAAACTGATGATGAATTACACACTACATACAGCTTTTCCAGCTTGCATGTGACTTGGAATTCTCTAACTAAAATAAATATGTCTTGCCACTCTGAATTTAAGTAACCATTAATGTGATTAACTCAAAATTTCAAACTGACATTTACATTCTCTGCCAGTTTTAGAAAGCAAAAACTGTGCATTTGCACCAAGGAGTGATTTAGTAAGGTACTGACGTCCACTCTAATGACCTCG
This sequence comes from Oreocharis arfaki, assembly GCA_013398015.1. Lineage (NCBI taxonomy): Eukaryota > Metazoa > Chordata > Aves > Passeriformes > Paramythiidae > Oreocharis > Oreocharis arfaki. The sequence goes on from VZRR01011735.1 coordinate 382,517, forward strand.
CAACTCCAACCTTATTCTGTTCTTGCATTTAATCTCTCCCACAAAGTTTTGCAGTGATGAGCATGGGACTTCTACCCAAAGGAAACTGAGCTTTTGAAGGCATTCCATATTGCAGGTATGCTTGTCCAATTGCCACATATGACAAGCTGGACAGTAAAGAAGAAAGTAGGCCTTATCAGCCAATATCTGTGGCCAGAGGGAAGAGTCATTGGCAGCTTCAGAGGTGACTAGTGTCTGATTGGATATTCAGGTTTTGGTTGCTCAGCCTTTTGTTTTGGTCTCATGTTTAGTTTTCTCCCCAAGCAGTCTGGATTTACTATCTGAAAATTGAGTTTCTTCAAGGCTTTTTAAGTAGTGAAATCAAAAAAAAAAGTGAAATTAAAAAAAACTTTAGCAGAAAAATGTGTATTCCAGTTCTGTTCATCTTTTAAGGCCAACAGAAGATCCGTCTTTGAATAAATTAATGGGATATTTGAAAGACAAAAATGCCACTGTGAAACATGAAATGGAAAAATAAGTTAGTAAGCATGTAATTTAGGATAAGGGTTATTCACAAAGATATCACATGGTTAAAGATATGCCCAGTAAAGTACAGACTGGAAATATGTATATAAATACTACTGCTATAGGGCAGAAATAAGTAAATAAACTGTACAGCTTGCAGACTTCCTAGAGTTCATTTGCCTGCCTGTGGAATACACTGTAACTTTCTTTTGCAGCCTTGTTTTTACTGATGTTTAAGCTTTCTTTTAGAAAAGATTGCAAATGCTTTATTCTGCAGTCATCATCATGGGGCAACACATCATAAGCAATTTCATGCTTATTTAATGAAAGATAAAAGCTACGTTGAACCTCTATTAACAGATCTGTACCTGGGTCCATTTAGATGACGCATACCATGGTGATAAATGGTGGTATCCAGGAAAGTTGGACTTAGTTGCAAATATGCATTGCACAGTTCTATCTTTCAGCATCACTCAGAAAAAATGTCAGCAGTATATTTACTGATGGGTTTCCACCATGTTCATGCAGTTACAGAGCCACACAGTGGCTGAATGGGGCAGGCACCTCTGGAGTTCACCCTGATTACATCTGCTCAAGCAGCTGGTTTAGCATCTCCAAGGAGAGTTTGTCCGCTGCTTCCACAGGCAACCTGTGCCACTATTTGATCACATTCACCATAGAAATGTTTCAGGATTTTTCTCCCCTGTATTTAAAAGGAATTTCCAGTATTTTCTTTTGTGTCCATTGCCCACTGTTCTGCAGCTCGTCACCAGCAAGAAGAATCTGCCTTTGTCTTCTTTTCGCAAACACACCTGCATGATATTAACAAACACTGGCGAAGTCCCCCTGAGCCTGTTCTTCTTGACGCCAAGACTCATAGAAGTTTCACCCTCTCCTTTTATGACAGATGGTCCAGCCCTTTGTCATCTTCATGGCTCTTTGCATTTCGCCCAGTTGTGCTGGCCATTATTTTCACGTCTCTCCTGCACTGGGGTGAGCAGTAGTGAAACAGATGGGTCTCATCAGTGCCGAGTGGAGGGGAGGGATCACTTCACTTGGCTTCCTCGCAACGCACTGCCTAATGCAGCCCAGGAGGCTGTTGGCATTCTTTTCCACTGGAGTATTGCTTGTTCATGAACAGTTTGAATGCCCACAACATTTTCTGACAAGTTGCTTTCCAGACAGTCATTCTCAAGGCTGTGCTGGTGCTTGTGCTTATTCTTGAAACAGGAGAATTGACGCGTTTCACAGGTCGCCAAAAGGAAAGGCGTCCGTGGCTGGCTGCGGCTTTCAAAGGATCTTTGCCTCAAAGCCCAGACCCGGTTGCACGCTGCCTACTGCAAGACACACAGCGTGCCTGGAAAGCAGAGTGGTGCCGCACCACCGGGATAAAGAGGAGAGAGAGAAGCTTGTGCTTGCCGTTCCAGTGGCGTCTCTTCAGGGAGAGGATAGGAGCAGAGACATACATCGCAGAGAGGCAGTGACAGAAGCCTCTCCAGGGGTGGTTACAGTAACTTCTATACCGAGAAGACTGAGGGTGGAGAGAACACAAGGGACCAATTGTGAGAAGGAACAGGGCAGGAACAAGGGGTACAACAACCAATAAAACGTGAACAGGGGAGGGTACAATAAATTGACAAGAATTTGGACCAACGGGGCATCAAATAACACCAGACCGTCTAGAACAGATGAATATTAAACACAGGAACTGAATATTCATGAACTTATTACAATAGAACAGGGAGGGGAAAACTCGTGACTGGCATTTAGTTCCTTCAAGGGGTATTGTTAGAGGATGGAGCTCAAGCTTTAGACCACCATCCAGCGGTGGTGGTGTTCTCTTGATTGTCCGAAGCAGCTTCAGCTGCTGCCACCACCGCCACAGAGAATGGCTTGCTGTTCAACATTTTATTGAACTTCTAAAAGTTCATGTTGGCTGATCACTCCAGCATCTTACATCTCTCTGGGTTCTAGCAAATCTATCTGGTCTATCAACAGCTTTTCCCAAGTCTGTATCACCTGCAAAGCTGCTGAGAGTGCACTCTGGCCCACCATCCAGGTCATTCAGGAAGACACTGAATACTATTGGCACCAGTATCTGCATGTAGGGTGCTACACTGCATACTGGCCTCCAGCTGGACCTGGTGGTGCTGATCACAGCTCTATGTGCTAACCAATTTAGTAGTTTTCAGTTCACCTCACTGTCAATTTACCCAGACCACACTTCATCAGGTTTTTTTATGAGAACTTTCCAGGAAAAACATGTAATTTAATTAAGCAGAAGTTTCTTGTTGCTGGCAGTGATGTGTTTTACTTTAGGCTTGATAAGACTGTGCTGTACATTGTCTCTTAGAACCATCTTCTGAAACACAGAGATTAGAAATTATTACTTTGTTATTTAAACTCAAATCTGCTAATACAGCAATTCATTCCTGTACTATCCAAGAAATTGGCATTCCTATGTACTTTGGTGCAGAAAATACGTAAAAGAAAACCAGTTAAGTTTGGGTAAATTTTCAGTTTCCAACAAAGTTAAGATATGGAAGCTCTTAGTTTTTCTTAAATATTTGTTTCATCAGCAGTTGTTCATTTTCTTAAATTATTGGATTGAAACAGCAAGCCAACAGACAAGTAAGAAAACTCACACAGATATAGGGAAAGCAGTATTTTAAAACAGATGCTTATAGAAACCACAGTGCCTGTAGGTTGCAGAGATATCTGCAACAAAGAAATGTGGCCTGCAGCACAGTTTATCACATGGCACAAGGGAAAATGCTTAAAATATGAATTGTTTGGCAAACAATGAGATGAAAAGAGGATTTCATGTATGACAAAATAGCTTTCAGGATTCAGACTGAACAGACATAAAAATCCATTATCTGTTCTTAAATTTCACATGCAACAATGTTTTGCATTTCTGTCTTAGTTTTCAATGAGCGCTGTAAAAATATTATTTTCAAGATGTGGAAGTATGTGCAAACCCTCTATCATGTTTATTATAGTGGTGCTAGGGGGGGAGGTTATCCATGCTTAAAATGCTTCCCTTTGTTATCTGATGTCTGCTTTACTTTATACTATTTGTTGGTCACTGGGCCCATCTCTCCTATGGACAGATGATCCATTTCAGATGCCTGCCTTCTCTTTGCCAAGGCCAAGCACTGGCATGGTCTAATTGCCCGTCTGGTTGCTTTTTTGTTGCCTTTGGAAGGCTGTGCTCTCGCTGCGGCTTTTGTGGTTGTTTCCATCAGGCAGTGTGGTCCCTCTCAGAGGCACGAGCATGCCAGACGAAACTTTTTGAATCAATGCCAGTCCTCTTCCTTGGGAGGTGAAGCCAAATACCATATATTTAAAACTGTAGTGCTTTACTTGTCCACCTAGCTCCTGTCTCCTGAAGTCATTAGTTGTGGTTTTACTTCCCTGTTGAAATACTCTTCAGTTTTCTTCCCTCTCAGCTCTACCTATTTTCAACTCTCTGTTTAGCAAACTGTAGGTAGGTAAAATGGAGAGATTCTGCTGTTCTACTTAAGACCTCTTGGTTTTTTATTCTTTTTGTGTCATAAGGAAGTAGAATGTGTTTCTTATTAAATGTGAAATGGTGTTTAAATAATATTTAGGAGCTGTCATAAATCAACTAAAGCCAGGCTACCTAAAATTATCTTTAACATTCTGTGTCTTGCAAGTAACTATACATTATGGTGGACAATGAAACCTAAGTAGTTCTGCCTAGGATATTTTTTTAAATATTAAATTAGTGGTCCTTTCAAGATTGTGATGCTCATCTACATACAGTGTTTCCCTAATAAGGGACTCATCTCAACAATGATGAATTGCATTTACACAGCTTGCTCTATCAAGAGATACTCTGAGTCACTATTAAACATTAGTCAGTTAAAGGTCTTATTCTTGCTTTTCGAGATCCAGAGTCATTAAGTCATCTTCCTACAGTAGATACAAAATACTCGACATAAGGTAAGAGCAGAGTCAGTCAGCTTTATTTTCAGGCTTTCTGCTTAGCTTGAAATAAATTGTCAGTCGGGCTTCAGTGACACATTCCAGTTAAATTACATCAATCCACAACAGAGATATATTCATCTCATAGAGATCACTAGATATCCAGCACAAATAGCCAACTTTAGTTTAACTCCAAATGTGTTTACTAAAGTAATCTTGATTTTCAAGATGGAGATATTCAGATATCTACAGCAGAAGGAATGCCTGCAATTACAATCAATCAACACTCTTTCTTGCAATACTATGAAACTATATTACTTCAGCAAGTCTGGTTGTAGGACAAGAAATGAAAGCTCTTACAATGTTTCAAGTCTTCTGGTTATCTTAGGAATTGAGCACACAATTCAGCATATTTATAGATGAATATATATGAACCAGAATAATTTACTCCTGTTTCTCTTTTGAATGGCTGTTGGTTGTTTGGGTTTGGTTTGTTATTTGGGTTTTGGGTTTTTTTTCTAATATATTCATGTGTTGAATAAAATGGAATAGACTTTTCTCATGCTGTACTAAGTGTGACACAGTTGGGTAATACCAGAGTGTCATGGTACACTATCTGTCTTTGTTGGTCTTAATGAACTCTGGCAGAAAAATGTGTGTACCAGCAGGAGTCTTGGATATTTCCTAACATTTGGGCCCAGTTTAATTTATTTTTTATTTCATTATCAATGCCTTTCTTATTCTAAGAAGTTGAAAACATACACCTACTGTGTACTCTTGTAATACAGTACCATGATAAATGAAAACTTACTAAGACACTCAATAGACACAGAAGCAAAGACCACTGAAGGGGTCAAGAAAAAGTTTGCATGGTGTGTTGATAAAAAACATTATCTGAGAATTATGTTTTAGGATTGAAGGATACACAGAGGTCCAATATCAGGATAGCTAGGTCACCAATCCTGCACTTTTACCAGCACTGAATATTACAAAAGAAGATAAATGGATGAAGATTGGTGACTAGGACTGCTTTCAAACTAGCAGTGAATGGAAAAAGAAAAAAAGGCAGCAAGAGGAAAGACATGCAGGGCTGAGATGCAGTTTGCCTACCAATAACTCCTTACAACATGGCGGGGAAATGTGGCAATGCGTATTCCTAATTCTTAGTAACTTCAGCCCACCTAATCTCTAGAGTGCAGCCATTATGAATTGTCTAAGTGAGCTGGAAATTAAAATTAATTTTACAGGTATATATAAAAAGTCATTATTCATTTGGCATTTTCTTTTGAGCAAGGCACTGACTGCTTCGTTCTAAGCTAAATTCTTCTTCTGTACATATGACCAAAGCCATGAAGCCTGTAATCGACATGGTTTAGGATTCATACTGCTGTTAATGGTAACAGCACTTTAAAAAATATTAAGATAAGAAGTTAAGAATGTTGAGATTAGAAAAAAATTAATGATTCTATCGCAGCATAGTGCTATTTTAGTGAAGAGTTAAAAATATAGGAGAAAGTTTGCTTCAAACATAGAGATCTCACTTTGATTCATGGTGTCACATAACATTTGCTTATTCTCAAAGGAGAAAAAAGTGCCTTCAACTGACAGACAATAAGATAAAGGATTTACTGCTATATTTACTTTTATTAAGGAAATTCTATTTCAAAGAGCTAAAGGGCTTAGTTATATTGTTGCATTCCTTTTGGAAGAAATTTATAACACTTCTGTAGTCAGTCTTATACACTATCTGTTTGAGAAAATTGTTTGATTTCCCATTTTATTCTTATGTTTTCCTATTTTCATGCAGCCAAATTGGTGTTTTAAAAGAAAAAAAATTCTTTTCAGTTTTATGATCCTGAACAAAGCTAACATGCATTTTCAGCTATTAATTTTTGCCGTCCTGACATCTGTTTTGAAGGCTTTATATGCACTGAATATTTACACTGTTGTCCCAGTTTTTCTTCTTTCTCTCTTAGTATCAGAGCTGCTTTTTTCTGATGTTGTACATGAGGAAATAAGAGAAGAAAGGTGCATAACTGTGTTACATAACTCTGAAAGTTGTTTTTTTTTCTAGTAATAGCCCCTGATTATCAAACATCTGCACAGTGTTTATAGCACATTGTTAGTCTGTATTACTTTGTATTAAGCTTTTAATTTGTGCATGGAAGATAAGTGAAAGCTGTGGTACATCATCGTGCTTTGTTGATCAGGCGTACCTCTGAAAAGGCAAGGACTTTGTTCTGAAACTCAATGCATCCTTGTAACCAGCAGAGTATTTGTGCCCTTTAAAACATTAAGGAGTCCCCTTTGTTGTCTTACACTCAGAGAAACTATTTTGAGCATAGAATGCTCAGTTTAAGGACACTTGCTTATAGACAAAAAGTCACATTACTTTTTATACTTATTATAAGGCAGTTGTACATCTGTCAAACCCATCTGGATGTAAAGTATTTACATTGTGTTTAAGGACAAACTTTACTAAAGATTAGAAAAGTACTTCAAGGCACTGACACTGGGGAGTAATGTTTCAGTACTCATCAGGCATATTTAAGACTGTTGGATGATACGGGGTGTGGAATGCAGATGGAAAACTACCAGAGGATACACACGCTTCCGTGAGGCCAGTGTGTGGATCATAGTTAAAACCAGAGTAAGAGTTCCAGTCTGTAAAGACAAAAGGATGCTTGAACACACATATGCTTTATTTATCAGATATCCCTCCATGTTTGCAGTCCACCAGTCTTTAGTGCCTGATAAGAACTTGCTTCATGGCCAGTTGTATTAGAGAGGAACTTTTATAGATTTTCAGATGTTTTATTTGTCAAAGACAGGTTTTGTGCTTGTTCATGTGGCCAGGGAGAAAGAAGGCAAATACAGCTCTCTGTAATGAAGGCTAGTTATGTTTGTGAACAAAAAGACTTTTTGATGTCAGTAATCAGTATCTTCCAAACTACTATAATTTTTTTGTGGCAAGCATCATCCTCTGTATGATGGATACAGATACCTGCCTATTCCTCAATTTTTAGAAGCTCCTTAATTTTAGCCATCCTACTAACTCTCTCCTCCATTGTTTTTAGTTTCCTTCTGTTGTTTGAAGCTTCCTTTAAGTGACTGGAAGCTGTGTCCTCTGCCTTCCAAGACTCATGCTCATATGTTTTCCTGACTTTTTGGTTTTCCATACTTCTCTACAGGGTAGTTTCAAGCGCACAGGACAATGGGACTTCTGATGAGTCTTTGCCCTTGACATAGGGTTTGTAATTCAATTACATGTGTTTGCCTACTTAATCTGTAGTGAGTGTTAATCAGTCTCTCTGAGTGCCCTAATCATATTAATATTTATTATGTTTTCTTATGAGAATGCTAAGGATATCAGGTTCCCATGGTCAAAGGTGCTATAGTATTTCAGAATGACCATGGAAATATTTTCTTCCTTTGTACTGCAATCTGAGATTTACCCTTACAATTATAGTAATATGTGGATTGAGTTAACCTAAATTACTCCTAGAATTTCAAAATTTACATATTAAAATATTATTTAAAGATCTGTTAAGAAAGGCTTGGAATTCTTTTATTTCAAGTATCTTGAGTAGCATTAAATTTGATACTAGAAACAAAGCAATATGCAGGATAATCCCACTGCTTCTTGTTAGATAAATTCTAAACCATGCCTGAATTGTTTTCCTGTATAATATATATTGTTAAGAACAGATGACAGCAGTGCACAAAGGTTTGATTGTTGCTTCTTTGGGATCACCTGCACAATCAGCTCAGGATTTGACACTTGGGAGTTCTTGGGGACTTTTCCAAATCATGCTGTGTCATCACGTGTCTCTCTGTAATATTTATTTTTGGTATTTTATCCTCTTGCATGAGGAACCGGCCAAAGAAAATCTGACCCTCTGCTTTATGTGGTTGAGTAACTGCCATGAATTAGTGTCCATAGCTTCTCTAGGGAGAGCTATCTAACTCTGATGAACTTGAAACATTAGCTCAGAGCGTGCTTCTGTTCTCATCCACTGTGAATTCATGATATCTGATGTCACAGCTGTTCCTCAGTCTCTTGCATGTTTTTCTCAGGTGAGCTGTAAGAAGTTGGAGTGTAGCTCTCATGCAAGCCTTCCATTAGCCATGTTTTCATCACCCTGTGGGTAATTTGAGGTTTGAAGGATTCCTGCAGGACTTTGTTTATGGTGTGCTATAAACTGAACACATCACTGAACAAAGTTTCAAGTACATCTTCTGGAAGGCAGCTCTTCACTTTCATTGATCCTTAGGGGCCTCAAGTGCTTAGGTTTGTAAAGTGAGTTAATAAAGCTCATATTGCTGTATTGCAGCATCTTCCTAGAAGTGCACATACTATCAGTGGAAGCAAGGGACATATCAGGGGATTTTAAAATCAAAGTTTATCCATGCTTAAGTGAATCACTTGCTAAATCTCAATCTCTTTAATCCCAAAGAGGTTCCTGCTAAAACTGAATTTGGCCTCCAACCCTAAAAACAAATGCTCAAGGCTGAAAATACTTTTCTCCAGGCATTGGAGTTGTCTAGCCCACCTGAATGAGTGTTTTGTTTAATTAATGTTTTATTTAAGAAAACAAAAAAAAAAAAAGCAGGGCATTGGGGAAATAGTATTATATAGACATCATTGTTTCAGTGTAGATGTAATAATCTGGTTTTTTTCTTTTTCAGAGGGCATTCAAAAATTTTGGTACATTTTTTTCAGTCTTCTTTTTTCTGCCTTAAAGATGAGGAAGACTGAGAGAGAGATGGACAATTTTCTTTGAATAGTGACAGCACTCTGTTAGTTCAGTATCTTTTCTTTCACCCTGCCTGAGTAGCATGTGTCGTGTTTGCAGCTTTAGTGCTGTGATCCGCTCATGCTCCTGGGAAGGCCTGACAGTTGCCTGACATCTGTTGTGTGTTTCACAGAGCAACTTACCTGGGTAGGAGAGTGTAGGTAGCACAAGCTTGTCTATCCTGGTACCTTGAGACATGCCCTGGTCCTTGGGCAGCAGTCTTCTCATGTGCAATGGGCCAAGTCAAGTCTCTTGCAATTGCTTGTCGAGAACCAGTCAGGACACAAGGTGACCTGCCTTTCTCTAGCATTTTATCCTCTTTCCTTGGTAAAGTCTTTTCTTGCCTCGGAAGGTTCATTCTTGCATCTAGGCCAGGGTCCTGTCATCTGCAGAGTCAGACTGCTTGGAGCAGGGTCACAGGGGCCTGTCAACAGCAGCTATATGCCAGACAAGATATCATAACCAAAATCCTGTCTTGTAGGTGCAGATGACAGGAGCATAATTGTGTTTGACAAGCTACTAAAAGAGGAGGGAGGCAAGCCACAGAATTCTGCTTTCTCTTCTCTCAGTGCTTTATTCACATCCTCTGCTGCTTCTAACGTGCTCTGTTAACTGATCATTTTAGGTTGCCGACGTAATGGGAGCCCTGGGGAATTAGTCTGCATGAGATGTAAGAGGCCGCTTCTTGGTAACGTATTAGTCATTTCAAAACACTTTGCGGAGGAAGCAGAAAAAAATGACAAGCTAATTCTCTGATATATTTCAGAGGTATTCAGGCCCCTTTGAGAACAATACCTCTATTCATGTCTTGGCACCATAGGAAATTCATTTTTCCTTCATTTGAGAGAGTGGCCTGAGCAGAAACAGAGAGAGAAAGGCAATGTGGTCTTCCCTAAGACAAGATTTCTGCAGTTATCAGGGTGAATGACTGGCAGTGTTCATTGACTGTATAAGGAGAGAGCCCAGGGATGCATTACCTTTACGGAGTATTATGTGTTCAGCCTGTCCTCTGGAATTCTTCTCGCCATGATGTAACACACACAGGTATCAGACAAATCTGACAAGTTGTGTTCCTCTGAAACCTACACTTTAATTTGTAGGGCAGTAAGTTTATGAGGACTGTATAACGTTTGATTTATTGGGAAAGTATGTGTAAAACAGGGTTGTCTAGCTGCCCATTCTATGTAGGAAATGGTAGTCAAATGAAACAAGCTAAATAATATCATAGCATGCTGTGGGGATAAGGGTTGGCTGTTTTCCCAGCACTGTGTTAGCTTGTTCAACTCTGATAGGTATAGGTAAAGGCGAACATTCCGTGATGGAATAGGGCATGATAGGTAGAACTGTGAGTATGCTGGCATTAATTAATTAGAGAGGTAGCCAGTTTCAAAATTAGGAGCTGTGATTAAAATTGTGATTATATTAAAGTTGCTGATAGAAAATTTCTGGAAGTGTTACAATACTTTTTGTGTATGTAATTATTGAACAAACCTATTTCAGTGTAGAGCCAATCAGCTTGAAAGGGTAGGAAGCTGTATAAACATCAACTCAATGAGTAAGGTTATAGACAAGACTTTGAAAATTTGAGTTGGGCTCCTTTCAAAAGTCAAGCCATTTAAATTTTTCCCAGAAATTTAAATAAGCTGAATTTTTACCACAATCCAATTAGGAAACTTCACTGAGATAATTTCGTCTTTTCCTTAGTCTTTCATTGTGCAATCCAATTATATATTTACCTCATTCTATTTTCACATGCTCTGTGAGACTCAGGGAACTCCTTTGCAAGTGGCAGAGACATTTCTTAGACATACATCTCTTTTTGATGCTACTTCTTATCTCTGCAAACCAAGGAAGTTAATGGAGTTATTAAAAGCTGTATCTATGTCTTCCCCAGAATTTTGTCAAAGTGATTCAGCAAAGTATTTAAGCGGTTAACACCAAAAATAAGCATTCTAATTGTAAATGTGGAAAAAAAAAAATGCCCCTTCTTGAACTGAAACTTTTCCATGTAGAGGTCAAGGTATTTGATCCCTTGTTCAGATCGGTCTTACATCAGCATACGTGAATCCCCCAGGCCCTGATAGCCCATGAAATTCAAGGGCAAGGAATGTATACCCTCACTGGAGGTGGATCAGGTTAGGAAGCATTTAAACAAACTGGAACAACCAGGTCCATTGGCCCTGATGGGATGCTCCCCTAAGTACTGAGAAAGCTGGCCCACATCATTGCAAGGCTACTCTCAGTAAACCATGAGTGGTCATAGTAATTAAGATAGTAAATGTTATTCCCATCTTGAAGGATGATCTATAAACCTAGAGGCAGGTCAGAGAAGATAATGGAGCAAGTAATCCTGGAATCGATTTCCTAAAATATGAAGGGTTAGAAGATGTCTGGGAGTAGACATGGATTTACCTGGGGCAAGGTCAAGCTGTACCATATGATAGCCTTCTACAAGAAACCAGCTGACTCAGTAGATAAAGGGAGAATAGTAGATGCTTTTAGGTCAAATTTAGTGAGGTTTTGCACACTGTCTCTCATTTACAAGCTGATGAAAAACACCCAGGATAATTATCAATGAGGTGCACTGGGAACAGGTTGAGTCACTGATCTCATAGGGTTGTGATCAGCACCACCAGGTCCAGCTGGAGGCCAGTATGCAGTGTAGTACCCCAGGTGTGGATACTGGTGCCAACAGTGTCTTCCTGAATGACCTGGATGGTGGGCCAGAGTGCACTCTAAGCAGCTTTGCAGGTGATAGAGAATTAGGAGAAGTGGTTGATAAGCTGGATGGACTTGCTGCCACCCAGTGGATCTTATGATAGAAAAATGGGCAACAAGAACTTCTAGAAGTTCAATGAAAGGTAAGTGGCGAGATTTTCTCCTGCTAAGGAAAAAGCCCGTGCACCAGCACAGTCTGGTGCTGGTCAGCTAGAGAGCAGTATGTCTGAAAATCCCCCAAGTGTCTGGTGGACACTGTGTTGACCATAAAACAGTCTTGCAGCCTTGTGGCAACGAATTCCAACAGCTTCTTTTGCTGCATCCGGCAGAATTTTTAACCTAGAGGAGGCTCAGAGGGACTTCACCAGTGTTTGTTAGTATCATATGAGGGGAGGAGTGTGAAAATGAGACAAGAGCAGGTTTTTCTCAGTGGTGCTCAGCTTCAGAGCAGCAGGCAATGGGCACAAATTAAAAGACTGGAAATTCTGAAAGACTGGAAATTTCATTTAAACATAAGGGGGAAAAAGTCAAAACCAAGCATTTCTACGGTGAATGTGATCAAACACTGGCACAGGTTGCCCAGAGAGGTGCTGGAGTCTCCCTCTTCGGAGGTGCTGAAACCTGTGTTGTCATGACCCTGAGCAACCTGCTGTAGCTGACCCTGCTTGAGCAGAGGTGGACGAGATGACCTCTTGAGAACATTCTCAGCCACTGTCAGGTTCTGTGATTCCATGATTTGCTGAAAATACTGATATATTCCGTTCATTACACCAAAATCTGTGGGATGTAAAATGCCTTTGGTGGCTTTTATTTAGACTGATTCTGTATTGCAGCATGAAATAGTAAAACCTTCAGTTATTTAGCTCTGCAGTAATGAATCTTATGTTTCTGTGTATGCAACACTAGGAATTATTACTGCGTAGAAATCATGGTAGAGCAAGCATTCAAACGTTACATGATTTTTAAAAACCAAAATACCATACTGGCAAGGTCAGCGTGTCGTGAATTAGTTGTATAGAACTATTTACTCCCCCTTTTCTATGAATGGTACAGAGCAGAGCACACATCCGTAGTGGCTTTGTTTCTGCAGTTTCAAGGTGTCTTCCTGGTAATGTGTTGGTGGAAGTTACAGCAGAATGAGAACTGGAAATCGGCATCTAGTTACACCCGCAGGGCTCAAAAACAAGAGAAGATAAAGGTTTTTTAACAAACAAACAACAGAACAACTGAAGTTCAGAGGAATAAGCTTATTTTTATTTTGAATGGCATTCTTGTGATGGAAAATCAGAATTGTGTTGCTGGTTTCCTGACCTGTGCTTTCTAAGATGTGAAGCATCCAAGCATCCACTCCAGCACTGTGCATCAACTTGGTTCGTTCCTAGTAGATGTCTCTTACTATTAGGGTGTTGTGCAGGACCCTAAATATTAACACTTAAATTGAACTATCTGAATATTTATCACTATGAATTTAAAGCATTTTCACCTCACCTTATGTGAGACCATTCTGCAGATACCCAAAAGACAGAGAGAAACTATAAACCAGATACAGCAACGCACATGGGGTTCTCCTGCCTTTAACAGAACCTTAATTTGCAGAGCTGCACTGGCTTTCCTGTACAAGAAAGATCTGGGATCCAGAATTACGAGTTTACCAGGCACCCCCCTAGGCTAATGGCTTAAAATTATCGTATTTGGAATATCTATTGCTAAGCACATACAATGACTAAGGGGCATGTCTTCAATCCCGCCTTCATGACAGGCTGCTAGGAGAAACTCCAGTACAATCAAGACACAGTTTGTATATCTCATTCCTAAAGACAAGTCCCTCTTGCATACTTTTACAAAGCTGAGGAAAGCCCAAGGAGGTTTTTTTGTTCTTTTTAAACTGAGAAATTCAAAGGAATTTGAGTCTTTGTTGTCTGTCACCTGAATCAACATTAAAATATTGAAGTCACCCTATTTAGAGTGGAGACACTTTCATCAACTTCTGTGCTTCAGTGCAGAAAATGGGGATAAGACTCCTTAGCACAGAAGAAGACTGGGGTCTTCCTCCAAGGAACTTTTTTTTTTTTTTTTTTTTAATAAATACTCTACAGTCTAAAAGTCTGGGTGGTTTGAGTCTCTGAGGTCCTCAGTTTCAAGGTTGTGGTGCTTTTTCTTGTGCTCAGTGCCCATTTTTCCAGCAGAAATTTCTGACGCATTAAGTTATTTCAGATCCATTTCCTCTGTCTTGCTGATACGAGTATGGTACTCATACAGAGTAAAAAAGCCGATGTAATCATACTTGACTTCAGAAAATCTTCTCATAACTGCACTGGCAGTTGACATTTTAAAGCAGGAGAAGACACTGAGCACAAACATGTAATTTTCGTTGACCCCATCCCAACTTCGGTGACATTCATACCAAACGCCTTTTTTTTCAGGAGGGAAAAATGAAGGAGTAAGCAAGGTAAAGGGGAAGCAAGAGGGGACAGGACATAATCTAGGATCACAGGGCAATTTTAATTTAAAGGGAAGAAGAAAAATGTGGCACCATTTCAACCAAGGAGTTTAGTGCCTGTGCCTGAAGAGATGAAATTTGGTTAATTTTGCCAGTTACCTGATCTGTGGGTCAAGATTTAATTTTCAGTCTCGTTTGATGAATTGATTTCCACAGTGGACAAGTTTGTGAAGTACATATATAAAAACTAAAGCCTGAGACATTCTCTCTCCCTCTCAACAGATATTTTTATTTAAAATACTTTCATGGAATAGTCAAGAGTACTTAATTCATTAAGTTAATAAGTAGTAATAATAAAAATCTTCTTTTTTAATTACATCAGTGAGCAGATCCTTATAAAGAACAAAAAATTAAATGCATCTGCTACTCACAACACATTCTGAAGTAAAAATCCATGTGCAGAAATAAGGTGTGAGTGTGACTTTGCTCATATGGGATGTCCTATGATGTAAACTGTCAAAAAAGTGATGTAAAATTAGTGCAAGAGAAACCAAGGTCAAGTCTTGTCCAATAGTGAGAGAAGCTAAGTGACTAGTTTGGTACAGCAGAAGTGGGGATTTTGGCTGTATTTATATATATTGCTATTCCTTTCACATTAATATCAAGAAACTCTAGAAAATGTATCTTAAAAGTGGAGACTGGGTGTTTAATGAGTTGGATATTTTTAAAATAATGGAGCAAAATTAAAAGGAATTTCCAGGGTTTTTGCAGATAATTTCTGCGAGCCAGGACAGTTTCTGCAACTGATCTGTCCAAACCCCACAAAATATTGGGGGAAGATTTTTCAACAGAGGCATTGTATCATCAGATGAAGTTCGTGAAATAATACTAATTCTTAAATTTCATGTGCATTCAGCATTTTTTTTATGGAACGGTGAGACTTCTTATATGAAGTTTGCTAACGAAAATAAATGTTGCCCATCCCAAGACCAGCATGTGAAGAACTATACTGATGTCTCTCAAGTATTGTGGCTTTCTTTTAGACCTAGACCACTGTGTATGCTGTACTACAGCATCACAATGAAATTATTACTTTTTCCATTTATGTATTACAAGGAGGAATAATAATTTTTATGATATTACACAGATATATTTTGAGATACAGGCATGAAATATTATGTTTAGACAAGAAAGTTAAATTTCTCACTCTCCAGAGAATAAATAAATGTCTCTGTATTGTATCTCACTGTGGTCCTGCAAACTTGTTAAATATTTTAGAAAAACATTAATGTAAATTATGTGCTATGTATGAGTCAAATGGTTGCCCTAAGGCTTTTCTAATAGTAGGAAGTTTGCCTTGCACTGCGTGGAACTGCATTTGTTTGTTGCAAAGAGCATAATTCATCAACACATTTATTCTTTGGCCTTCCATTTTATATTCAATTAAACAAATTAGATTTTATTTTATAACTAAATGTAATACCCATTTCTGTTTATCTGCATGAGGGCTGCTTTTTGTTCATTTCTCTGTGAGTAAATCAGTCATTACCTACCCCCAGGAAGAAAAATTGAAGTTTTATCTTGGTGGAAAAGGTTGTCTGAAGAAATTTTCAACAGTCTTTTGCAAAACTGAAAAAAAATGAAAGCACATAAACACTGTTATCCTGAGACTACTACTATCTTAGCGTTTTTCTAGGGAATAATGTCATCTAGGGATGTTGTCATTTAAAGACAGATAAAATACCCATTTCTAAATAAAAGAAAAATGTTGAAAGGCAAATTAGGTTAATTAGGCAGATAAATTTTGAAAGCCTTTTTAAATACAAAAGAAAGAGATTCATTCAATGTCCCATTTCTTAGATAATGTGATGCACTACATAAAAGTAGCAATTGCATAATTTTGTTTAGTTTTTCATGAGATATTTTGCACTTCATAATCTCAGGAAAGGTGTATTTGCAGACTGGTCATGGGATTTCTCCAAGTGAGAAATGTGAAGGAAAACAGCATTCTGAAGATTTCACAATTCTCTCTATATTCACTTGCCATCAATGCTTTATAATAGCTATGCACTTGATAAACCAATCAGGTTTAGATTGTGTGCTTTGACTTTCTTATTGGAACAACAGTGCGTGCAAAATACACCGAATCTGGTGAGATGTGCAGCATAGATGTTGGGCAGAATTCAGATACTACAGCAATGCTGTATGCTTTTCTGCCTTTGCCCAAAGACTAGTTGGGCACTACCAAACACTTATTACCAGAAAGTCAGAAGGAACTTAATTTTATTCACTTGGTAGTTACAAAGTTAGCTGAGAGATAGGTTAAAAGGTATCTAAATATTTTCTTTCCAGTAATTTTGATTACATAGAGCTATGTTACTCGTGCACTTAATCTAGGACCTACCAAACTCAGTTCCCACTGAACTGTGAATACAGAAAGCAATAGAAACCTCTTAAAGTTTTAAAGCAGAGGATTTGGTGTTTATTAAGTAGGCAAAATTCTAATTAAAATACTTCTGTTATTTAGGGAAAGTAGTGTCATTTCAAGCACTGCATGCTGTCAGTTGTTACGCAAGGTTCTTCATGTTCATATCATTCATTTGAAAATACTTATTTCCTGATAATGACTCAATAACAAAACAAGAAGTAATGAAAGTAAATTTTAAAAATAATCTTGATAAATTTATCCACAGCATGCTGCCTGAGTTCAGAAGTTAACAACAGTGAGTAGTGATATGACTCAACATTGCCGTAAAGCTAGGATCATAAATAAATAAATGCATCTCAAAAACCATATTTTTGTTTGTTTTCATTATGCTGTTTATTTATAAACATGCCTGCAGAGCCATCTATCTCTGTCAACTGCTCTCTATGAGGCCTTCTTCCAAAAACCCCTACATTTGTTAATACCATAGATGTCTGTACTAAATCGGGTTGTGTGAGGGATTTGGATTTTCCTTTTGAGCCTTCTGGAAGTTAGCTTTAAAGTCTTTTAAAGGAGAACAGAGTGTTCTCATTAGAAAAATGCAAATCGTAAGTCAAAATAAGCTTCACTTGGGGCTTTTTGTTTTGTTTTGTTGAGTTTCAGATGTTGAGTATGCAGTCCTTTCATGTGTTTTGATTCAAATAATTGTAATGTCCAGTCAGGTACAGTCCTTCTGGTTTTTTTTAAACTACTTCTGCATATTCCTGGTGTAGCAAGTTTGGCCAAATGCTTCATAAAAGTTTTGTTCAATGACATTTCTATAGTATTGACTGGAAAAGGGTTTGATACTTTGCAGTGCCCTGTTCAAGAGAGTTCTGCAGTACTCTCTAAAGTGCTGTTGACTTTACATTAAGGTGAATACTGAGACAGAGTGAAATGAGTGATTTACCAAAGGTTGCATGCAGATGAAGAGGGAACAGAATTCCAGTGTGAGGCTTCTCAGCCCTGTGCTTTCAGGCAGTGCGCACCCATAGTACTTCTATAAATGATCTGTGCCTAATGTAGTAAGAAGGGATCCACTGGTGCTCCTACCAAGCTGAAGGAGAACAGATGAGAATCTGCTTGAAAACAGAAGCTGGTGGTGTCAAAAATTTGAAAAACACAGTTCTTTTTTGAGTAGGGTGATGAGAAATGATTGGTTCTTTTCTGAGTAAGAATATATGAAATATGGGAAGGATGTCCTCCTGCTTATGCCATCTTCTTAAACCAGATTTTCAAAATAACTTTTTTTGTTGTTCTTCAAAGTTGAATGTGCAATTGGTTATCAGCAGTTCCCTACCCTGATTTTCATACACTTGTTACTCTACTCTTTGCCATCTTAACAAAGAAACTGAAAGGCTTAAAATAACTCTTAGAGGTTAACAGCCTCAAAGATTTTGGCAACTTACCACAGAATAATATAAACAAGGGTCCTTTTGAGAACTTCAAAAGTATCAATCAAGTAATAGCTAAGTGGCGGTATAATACAGTTTTGTGATTGATTCCTTCCATGAAGCAGTCAATGTTGAATTTTGTGTAAATAAACTCGAAATGGTATCAATATATGGCTTTGTATCTCAAACTGGCTATGGAATAAGAGATCTAACGCTGTACAAAGAACTCTACAAGCCTGTCCATCTTTGTTATTAAAGAATTTCGTTTTGGAGTAAGCTATTCTAAAAACCCCTGTAAATTGCAATTCAGCCTAAATTAGTGTATATCTGGGTTACTGGTAATTTTTTTATGAGACTTAGAAGCCTAAACTGAGGCTGGAGTACTTGAACCTTAAGGCTGACAATAATGGGTTTGTACTCAGCTAGGTACTTTGTAAAATGGAACTAACACCTATATCAACTTAGAAATCAAGAAAAATTTTTCAAGACTCATATATCAAGACATCACAGTAAGCTGGAAACTAGGAGTTACTGTGGGGTTAACGATTGAAGGAAACAATTACAAATTAATGCAACTTGGGTTTTTTACAAAAAAATGGTTTTTGTTAGTTCTAGGCCTAAAGCAGTAATCTCTGGCTAGAGATCTATGTTATATTTGTTGTATGAGGGTATTTATTGCATGAGAAGTAATTGCTTGCTCATGCTGTGAGGCACTTTTTGGTAAAGCATCCCCTGCTATTACAGAAGAGGTGAGATTAATAGAGTATGTGTTTAGTTTTATGCTTAATCACAATGGTATTGCCTGTGCATTTTATTCATGCGACTCATTTTGCCATTAAATTTTATGGCAACTTTAAATTTCCTAACCCCATATTTTAATAGCCAAGTTCAAACCAACCATACGTTATAATGTACTAAAATTTTTTCACATCAGTGGAGGAGGGAATCCAGGATATCTTAACTCAGTTTTTCCTTTTGTGTATTTTTCTCTTATAGTGTAGGTTATATGGTAAGACCAATGGCTTGACCACTCGTCTGAGCTCTTGATTTTGTTCACCTTCTTTCCCTTATTTTGTGTTTTACCATTCCCTGGGTAACTGGGAAGAGGGCTGGCTGTAGTACTAAAAGCATGAAGAAGAAGAGAGAACGGGAAATTCTTTCTCCTGTAGGTATGTAGCAAATTTAGGGCTACAGTTATTATGAAAATTTAGAAGATAAATACAGTCCGGACAACGTCTTTGGAAAATGTTCCTTTATCTTTGAAGTCTCTTTTTCCTGAGCCTCTGAAGTTTTGTTTTCCATTCTCTTCCGATTGTTCTTAATTTCTAACCCTTGGACCCTTCCTGAGAAATCCCCAGAGCAGCCCAATATGCTCCCCTCACACTTCTGCTGTTCTAAACCACTTACCACCCGTCATAGTGGTATTTGAATGCTTGACAGAGTCACAGGCTTCATTAATAATTGCAATCATCAAAATAGTTTCCTTTCCACACTCCATCTGTTCAGTGTTTCCCCATCTTGTAGAGCCTACACTCAGGGATTTGCTTTCCAACAGCTCTTCAGCTGTTTCGGATGGCTGAACAGGCCTCAAGAACTTTGCAATAAATTTTTGAGAAGTCTAGTAGCATTGAATACACAGTAAATTAAAAAAAGGAAACTTTGCTAAACAGTTTATGTCTATCATTTTCTGTAATTATTTCCATCATTTCACCTTAAATTTGAATGAGTATCAGCAATGGTACTCCACTGTCCAGAACACTGCAATTTCTGTGATAAAAATACATCTTTCTTGCTTCCACATTAATTAAGGTCTTTCACTTCTTCACCATGAAAATCATGAGCTTTCACTTATTACTTACAAATAGGAGCTATCTGCCACTTTGCAAACCAAATAAGATCCTGCTTTTTCTTTAATACTATGATTTTGTTCTCTGTTGAGCAGATGCCACTGCGCTAAACGTATGGCAAGGGACTGCATTGTCTGAGGTCAGCCCTGAAGGAGGAACTGCTGTCTAGAAGGAGATAGATTTCTAGTCTTTCCTGCCACTGGAGAAAGCAATAGAAATACATAGAAGCACAGTAGAACATGGGAGGTGGAAGAAAATTTGCTTCCTCATATGCTTCCTCCTTTCTGCCCATTCTGTTGCCATACAGGAAAGACAAGTATAAAACCAGATCACACACATGTCATGTAGAGACATTTTAATATTTAAATCTGAATAGTGTGAGCTTGAATTACCATGAAGAGCACAAAAATTAATTAAGGATGAGAAATTAGAGTAGAATGTCATTGTTCAACAGGCGTGGTAAGTCTCCAGTTTGATCCTTCTTAGCATTTTTATCCCTGGGTTGAGTTTGGCTTCAAGAGAGAATTTCAGAATGGAGTGTTCATCCTCATCTGACAACAACAACACAGGGCTGTCAGGGCAGTGGTAAAAAAATGGCACGGTAAAGGCAATTTCTAGTCATGATCAAACTATAAATTATATTTTACTCCCTATTGCCAAATTTATTACACAGTTAAATAATTTGGCTTCTGGAACTCAGGAGGGCTTTGTAATTGTGAAACTGAAGAAGCACCCTTTTCATCCGTGTAATGTAGGTGCTGGAAAGGTAGATGCTTGAGAAGTATTTCAACATTACCCAATTTTTTCTCATAGTAGGTGAGATGTAAACATACGTTTTACAAATTCAATATTTAGAAAAAATATAATAATTGAAATCAAGAGAATTGAGCGTAATCAATCCTGGATCATACATTTCACGCTCTGAATAAAGTGTGCGTCACTGAGTTGTGAATCAGTGGTTTCACATCAATATCCCAGTGTCTGCAAAAACATAAACAAGATATTTGTGGGTTATGAAGGCATCAGAATCCTAAAATTATATTACAGCTCTGTAGTTCAAAGCTGCCTTTTGTGCATTTTCAGGGTATATAGAGTTGCATAATTTACTTTTATTTTTACTTAAACAGTGATATAAAATGTTAAGCAAATGCAGAAGTAATTTGGCTTTGCAGAAGTAATGTGACTTCTACTGCATTGGACACTGAATGATTGTAAATGAAAACCATTTAAAAATCTTCTAATGAAAGTGTGACTATCATCAGCTTTAGATATGAAGCAGGAAAAGTTGTGTATTTACTTGACTTCAGCATGGATGTGTTCTACCCTAAGTGAAATAATAGCACAGTAACTGTAATGCAATTGTAAACCCATGTCAGATGTCCAGGTCTGGCAGCAAATTAGTGAGACATCTCAGCCATAGTAATGGAAACATAGTGCTATTGAGATCTATTCTCTCTTTATTGTGTTTTAAGAAACATAAACAGATGTATATATTTGCAAATGTTGAACACTGATACCAGGGAGGGAAATAGGGAAATACACTTGCTCTACACAGTATTTCAAGACTAACAGTAATGTAGTTGTGTCGATCTGCTTCATGCCTGCTAAGAAAGTCTGTGAAAAATACTGTAGGCTTTTTTGACTATTAGAGTTAAGAGTCTTTATGGTATTTAGCAGCTACAAGAAATTAAGTTTTTTCATTTACCGTAGAAAAAGATAGCCATGAAGTAGCCATGATACCTGTTTTCAGTCATACTTCTCTCCTCTATACTTCACGTTTCATGCCTCCATAACCCTTCAGCTGTTAGAAATGAATCTTTACATATGGTTGCACATGAAATAATTTTGCGAGTGCTGCAGTGGAACAAAAAGCGTAGTTAAATCAGAGTAGCTGCTGTGTGTTTTCTTAAATTGCAGATATTAATATGGTAGTTAATAAGAGTATTGGGCTATGTATGTGTCTCATAGTAAAAGTTGACAGGCTTCTGCTACCAAAATATGTCAAGTGCTAATACCCTTTTCCATATTGCATAATCTAGAAAATATATAATATAAAGCATGAGGAGCATAATGTATCTGTTCTTGTGTGAGGTTCATGCAATGCTACAGGCTTGTTGGCAGAGTGTCTGGCGAACTGCCTGACAGGAAAGGGCCTGGGGGTGCTGTTTGGCAGTGGCTGAACATGAGCCAGTGTGAGCGTGAGCCCGTGGCCAAGAAGGCCAATGGCATCCTTGCCTTTATCAGCAATAGTGTGGCCAGCTGGACCAGGGCAGTGATTTTTCCCCTGTGCTCGGCACTGGTGAGGCTACACCTCAAATCCTGTGCTCAGTTGTGGGTCTCTCACTACAGGGCAGACACTGAGATGCTGAAGCGTGTCCAGAGAAGGGCAATGGAGCTGGTGAAGGGTCTGGAGCACAAGACCTTATTGCTCTTTAAAACTACCTGACAGGAGGTTGTAGTGAGATGGAGGTCGGTCTCTTCACCCATTTAACAAGTGACAGGACAAAAGAAAATGGCTTCAAGTTGTGCCAGGGGAGATTTAGGCTGGATATTAGGGAAGACTTTTTCACTGAGAAGGTTGTGAAGCCTTGGAGCACGCTGCCTAAGGAAGTGGTTGAGTCACTGTGTTGGAGGTGTTTGAAAGCCATGTAGGCATAGGACATGGTTTAGTGGTGGATTTGGCAGTGTTACGTTCATGGTTGGACTCAATCTTCTTAACGGTGTTTTCCAGCCTCAGTGGTTCAATGATTATTATGAGGAATGGCTGAGAGAGCCAGGACTGTTCAGCCTGAAGAAAAGTCGGCTCAAGGGGATCTTATCAATGTATATAAATACCTGAAATGAGAGTACAAACAGCCGTACTCTTTCCAGTGGTGCCAGCTGACAGGACCAGGGGCAAGCTGAAATAAAGGAGTCTCTGTCTGAGCATCAGGAAATACTTTTTCATTGTGAGAGTGACTGAGCACTGGCATAGGTTGCCTAGGGCAAGCATGGCATCTCCATCCTCAGAAGAACCAGCTCTGGATGACCCAATTTGAATGGGAACATAGGAGAAGATGACTTCTAGAGGTCCCTTACAACATTAACCATGCTGTGAAATTGTTTACTATCAGTTACAGATTTCATGGGAAATAGAATTAAAATCTTATTACAGGCGCATTTTGAGTTGATCAATGCAGGGCCTTGCAACACAAATAGATGGAGGAAGAAGAAATTTCAAAGGTGAAATTAACTGCAGAGCCTCTGTATCTGTCCTGCTTGTGCATGTTTTGTGACTAAGCCAGCTTCCTTTAAAGGACATTTCAGTTCATTAGCTATATAAAATATGCTGCTAAATAGTAGTAAACCATACGGCTTTGTACTAAAGCAGTTGAGTGTCAGTAGCCCAAGTATCACCTAGAGCCTTCAGCTCTTCACCAGTTGAACTAAAGTGAAAATAGTATTAAATATTTCATATCTTGTAACACTTATATTAGTTGCCTAGACAGAAGGAGAGTGTATAGTAGCATCAAATTGCAATAGTCTCGCCTCTAATTATATTTTTTATGAGACATTGGCAAGCAGCCCGAAAAAGTATTGATGTGAAATCTGATTTGCCAGTACTGTGGAATTTCTTCTGTGTTGGAACACAGCTGGGAGGTTTGAAAGTGTTAGGCAGCTGTTGTAAATTCAGGAGCTGGAGGCAATGAACAATTCCTCTAGAGCAACCCAGAAATTAATATGTTATATCCTTATACAGACTGTGCTATCTTCTGCATATGCATGCATGTATGACCAGTATCTGTTTCTCACCAATTCAGACATACAATAATTTAATTTCATCTAAATTCAATAAAATTACTGCCTTCAGTGAAAAAATTTCACTTTTATTATGTTATTTTTGATGCAATTTTGCAGTGACACTGCTTAATATTCACTTCCAGAGAGGTCCACCACCTCCTTGGGCAACTTATTCCAATGCCTAACCACTCTTTCAGTGAAAAAAAAAAATTCTAATATCTGATCTGAACCTCTCCTGGTACAACTTAAGGCCATTTCCTCTTGTCCTTTCACTTGAAGCATGGCAGAAAAGACTGACGTCGTTTCAGGTAGTTGTAGAGAGCAATGCGGTCCCTCCTGAGCCTCCTCTGCGTTGATTCAAGCATTTGCTCTGGGGCATGAGCTGCCTGTTTAAAGCTACAAAATACATCACAGTGATTTTACTCTCAAAGAAACGTGCTCTGCAAGCTGACAAAGTTGGCAAATTCAGAAATGTAGAAAAGTTGTCACTGCTGCCATGGCACGAGATTTTCATTGTTTGCTTTCAACTTTGTGCACAAGCCTAATGTCCAGTATTTAATTGCTCTGCCAACCCTAAAAATGTCAGTCTGAGACTGGACTACCTTTTACTAAATATGTCGATCAGTCCATAATAACAGCAGCTGTAGAGAAGAAATCTTAATTTGTTGCTGAAAGGAACATTATAGGTCTGTTTATTTTTGTTGCACTGTTGGGATTGATTGATAGTTTCAAACGATTGAAGTTTTATTTTTCAGAAACTTCACCAAGAATTTTTCAGAAAACATCCAGAAATTAAACAATCTAAATAAAAATATCTTCACAGGCTTAAATCTGACAGCTAAACCCATCAAAAAATGAATAACTTGAGCCTACCCTTTCTTTGACTAATTTCAAAGCATCAGGTAAGAGAAGCTTTTGGTTTTAGCAGGATGACCAAGTAATAAAATTTAAGACTTAACTTTTATTTTAAGAAGTCATTTAATTCTATGTATAAAAGAGTTGTGTGGTTTTTTCTACATTTTTAGTCAAGCTATGCGCTCATGCAGCAGAAAAGACCAACAGCCTTCTGGTCATCATTAACTGGAATGTTGCCAGCAGGGCAATGGAGATAATCCTCGTACTCTGCTCTGGATGAGAGCATCCAGGTACTGGATCTGTTTCTGGGGACATCGGTGCGAACAAGATGTGTTATTACTGGATCCAGTCCAACAGTGGGCGGGATGATAGCACATGGGCACAAACTGAAAAGCATGAAACTCCATCTGAGCAGAGGAAAACATTTCTTTCCCATGAGGATGGTTGAACACTGGCACAGTCTGCCCAGAAGGCTGTGAAGTCTCCATCCATGGAGAGTCTCCAGCCCAACCAGACACGATCCTGGTCAACCTGCTGTCGGTTGACCCTGCTTGCTCAGGGGCTGCAAGGCTGCACTAGATCATCTCAGAAGTCATTCCCAACTTCAACTATTCTTTAATTCTGATTCTGTTGATATTCCCATGTGATGAACAGAGTATGAATGTTTTGTTACTGTGTTTAGCTTAGTTAAGAAGCCAGATTCTCAGATGCGTGTCTCCAAAGTGTTATCCAGGCAATCAACTGACTTTTGATTAAACAAGTATGGGATGGCAACTGTACTTCTCACAGACTTTTACCTGGCACTACATGTAGCACCAGAGCATTTTCAGGAGTCTTGTAGAGTTTAAACACATTTCTAATATCTGTCTATGGGCAGTCTGCACAGCAATGCTTCAAGTTCTGTCTCAAACATATGTCAGCATATTTTGCTGTGGCAGAGGGATGCCACTTTTTCCATAGCTGTTCTATAATATCAGGGGGGTTTGCCACTTACCATGGACAAAACTAGGAACTGCAGAAGAGTGTCAAAGTAATGAAACACGAACAAAGTTTGTAGCATTTTTGAAGAAGTTTGTTTGGCTTGATCTTCAAACAAATCTTTGGGTATTATTTCCCTTTTACCCAAGGTGGTTTGTGAATGGGAAAGCAAGTTTCATAGAAAAGCACCAAAGCTGTCTATATGTCTAGCATAGCTAGTTGTGTAGGAATATTTATTTGTGTGATCTGTAGTTTCTTAAGGTAAGTCTCTTACAGCTCAGCTTTGTAATTTCATGCACCACAGCCCAAAGCAATTGGGATGAATAAATATTATTTAGCTTTTATTGTGAATCAGGAGTGAGCCAAAAATTTCCGTACATCTCTCGCTTCAACTACATCTTTTTGTTGTCTACATTCAAATCCTGTAGCTGATTTTATGGCGCTTATCACATAAGATAACAAATACTAATGCACTGAATTAAAGGTTCAGTTGTTATTTGATAGGTGTAAGACCACAGAAGCTGTCCATGGTCTACTGTTCCATGGGATAGCCCATGTAGAGGCAATTCAGTCACTCACAGAATGTAAATCTGAGTTTTGCTTTCCTTCTCACATCAAATGGTGCAGGATTTTTTTCTCTTCTGATTACCAACAAGATTAATTGCATTCATTTACAGAACTTAGAAACATGCATATGGGAAGGGTGTAGAGACAATTAGTGCTACCAATGAGTAAAGGTATCAGTGATTTTTGAATGTACATGTATATTTGGATCTATCTATGTAAACTGAATTTACTTTTTTACTAGTAAGATAAAATTTGCACTGTGCATTACAAAAATTGTTAAGTACTCATTCAGTTTCAGACGTAATTGCCATATTGACTTTAATGACATGAATATAACTTCCACTAGTACCTGTATTAAAGTGTTTTTGTCTAGGATGTGGTCATGATAAGAATATTTTAAAATACTCTTCCATTTTATATTCAGTTTTGGTTGTTTTGGAGTATTTCACT
The DNA here is from genome assembly GCA_013398015.1 of Oreocharis arfaki. Taxonomy (NCBI): domain Eukaryota; kingdom Metazoa; phylum Chordata; class Aves; order Passeriformes; family Paramythiidae; genus Oreocharis; species Oreocharis arfaki. Next base: position 409,261 of record VZRR01011735.1, read on the forward strand.
GGATTGCCTCTGTCATCAAATTTCTCCCTGTGTCTGAGAATTGAAGAAAAACTCCTCCAAATATGAAAGAGGACCCAATGTTTTTAGTAAGTGTGCTAATTTTTAATTGTCGAGGTTTTCAAACAAGAAATAAAAGCATATTTGAGCGTGCTCTTTAAAAAAAAAAAAAAAGAAGAAACAAAAAATCCCATGGAAAAAACTATTGCTAAATTGAATATCTACAGAAATTTGCACTCATACTGGAAACTTTTTGAGCTGGAGGAAATAGTAATATTAAAGGAATTTGGGTCTTTATGAGTCAGTAATAATCTCAGAGTTTAGCTGTCAAGGTATCTGAATGGATAACTACTGATGCTACAAAGTACTGTAGAATGTTAAGGGTTGGAAGGGACTTTAAATCATCTAGACCCAATCCCACCCTGCCATGGGCAGGAACACCTCCCACTAGACCAGGTTGCTCAAGGCTTTACCCAGCCTGGACTTGAACACTGCTAGGGATGGGTCATCCACAATCTCCTGTGGCAGCCTGTTTCAGTTCCTCGCCATCCTCACATTGGAGATTTTTTTCTTAATATTCTTCTCCTAGATTTCCCCTCTTTGCACCCATTCCCCCTTGTCCTAGTGCTACAGTTCCTCTCCAGCTTCCCTGCAGCTCCTCTCAGATACTGGAAGGTTGCTATGAGGTCTCCACACTACCTTTGCTTCTCTAGGCTGATCAGCCCCAACTCTCTCAGCCTGTTTTCATAGGGAAGGTGCTCCAGTCCTCTTATCAACTCCATGGACCACCTCTGGACTTGCTCCAGGAGTATCATTTCCTTCCTGTTCTGGGACCCCAGAGCTGGATGCAGCACTGCAGGTGGGGTCTCTCCAGAGCAGAGCAGAGGGGCAGAATCCCCTCCCTGGTCCTGCTGCCCACACTGCTTTGGATGAAGCCCAGGACACGTTTGGCTTTCTGAGCTGCCAGTGCTCACTGCTGGCTCATGTCGAGTTCTTCATCAACCATCACCCCAAATCCTTCTCAGCAGGGCTGCTCTCAATTACTTCTCCACCCAACCTGTAAGTGTTGAAGAAATTAGGATTTCTTTAATGTAATATTTCAGGAAATCAAATCCAAATGTATCAAAAAAAGCTCAAAGTAAAGCCTTCACAGAATTTCAGAGGACAGGTTATGAAAAAAGTCTTATGGAAGAAGTCCTGAGGAAACATGACATGATCTGAAGATATATTAGCTGCTAAATATGAAGCCAAATGTTAAGTCAAAGACAGAAGTGAATATATTAATGTTATACTTGAAATTTTGGTAGCTGTTAACCTTCATTGTTTCCAATCGTTCATTTTAACACTAGAAGGGTTAATCTGATGGTGAAATCATAAATTTGTTTTATGAAAAGGTAAGTAACAACCATGAATAACCTTCTGATTGTTTTCCCCTTATTTAAAAATGATCCTGACGTTGATGAAGACAAGCATACAAGCAAGACTATTTTGTTTAATTGGAGAGTAAATCATAAGTGGTGTAAGACAGAAATAAGCACAGGGACAAGACTAATGTTCAAATTAGAGGATACAAAACAAAGACCGTAGTTTGAAGTTCCTCAAATAGTGTTTCAGTTTGGCATACTGAGCAAGCAACAGGTTGGAACTACAAACTGCTCTAGAGGGCTTAGAGTCAGCTTAATATCCAGCATGAATACATCTTTTTGAGTCTTACTCCACTCCAATTCTCTTTTGTTACATTTAAGGACCATTCTTTTCTTACTATTCTTAATTCGCTCTGTCCCCCACCCCCAATTCCATTATGTGAAATGATACTTCCTTTTCCTAGATCCTTGCCTGAGCAGTGATAAATGAAGTGAACATTAATTGAGGGCTGTAGCTCAACAGGAGCCAGTTTGGCTTCAAGTCAACCTCCCGTGGCAAACCCGGGAAATATATAATCCTGGCTGATTACTCCCAGAGAATATTTTTGCCATTTTCAGTGCACATATTTGAATTTCGGCTGTTCATTTTCCTCTAAGGTTTTCTCCCTTAACATTGCAAAAGGGAGGAGAAAAAGAGGTAAAGAAAAAAGCTTGGACTGAAGATATGCAGCAGTAGGAAAATACCATCCAGGCTGTAGATAGAGATGAGCCTAGCTTTTATTTTATGTGGAATAATAGGATGTGATGGATGTTATATGGCAACTTGGCTCAAAGCATTCATGCTTTCTGTGTACCAGTTGCTTTGTTCTTTGGGAAGATGCTAACATTTACTAAACTACCAATGAGAAAATGCTTCAGATGTTGACAGAACTAACGTTTGTCAGGGTCACTGTTCTCTCAGCAAGGAGGAGTGAATTCTCATTTTGAAAACCCTTGTACATAAATTCATATAATGCTATGCAGTAATTATATTACTATTATATTATATATAATCCCATATATTAATATAATTCTGTGTGGCTAATAATACAATACAATGAGATGTAATACAATTATATGAGATAATACAATTAATACAATATAATACGATAGCTATATTCCCCTAAGTAAAAATTGTCTTTTCTTATATACTTTCTTTTTCTTTTACACAGTTCTATGATAAGATGCTTTAGAAAAATAAGTACTACAAAACTGAGAATAAAGTTAATAAACAGATTTTTTAAATGGAGCAAAAAGAAATATTTACAAATATTGTTGATTTGTGTGGGAAGAAAGAAGCAAAGAATACAGGAGAAGTACTCCAGAATGCCCATTCTTTAAAATGAAAGTCACTTTTTTAACACTGTCCTGTGCAATATGAATCTTATGCAGGAGCCAGGTGGCCATCATCAGCCTATCCTGAGGTTAATAACATGCTTCAGAAGTCTTCCACAGCTCTTGTCAACGTGGAAGAATTTGACCTCATATAAGAGTGAATCATTCAGGTATTTTGTGAGTTCTACCATAAAGCCCGGTACTTACTAGTAAATTAATCATCATTTGAAAATTTCCTGTCTTTGAAAGCCAGAAAAAAAGGCAAACCAAATACTAGTTTTTGTGCATTTTTGTCCCTTATTTAGTCATTATTACTGAACATAAATAAGATACTTGACAAATCAATGCTTTCTGACATTCTAAGTAAGGATATTTTGGCCATTTGATTCACTGTAGTCTGTGAAGTACTTTTATTTGAGGGGGAGAAAAGTAAAATGTGCATTAAAATCTAGAAAAAATGCTTTGTACTTCTGACTGTGAATTGCAGTTTAAATAAGAAAATTATTTTAATTTTTATTGTAAACATACTTTCAGGAGAATGTGTGCTTGAAATTGTACCATGATGGTATTCTGTTGTCACAGAATGTTTTAGTATTTTATATGCTTTTTTTTTTATATCTTTGGGGAGTTTTCTGTGTGTTTTTGGCTTTCCACATCTTCTTTGACAACAGACATTTCAGGAATTCTGGTTTTGTTTTGTTTTGTTTTGTTTTGGTGGTGATTGAAACACACGGACCAAGCATCAATGGTGCAAGGACCTTTATTGAAAAGAGGCACAGATATTTATGCTGTTTAAGCTTCTGCATAACAATTTCCACTCGTTCTGTCTACGTGCTCGGTAATGCATAGCAAGCCATAACATTACTTTTTGTTTTGCACACTTGCTTATCTTGCTGCAGGATGTTCTACAGTCTTCAGCGGGGTGTTCTGTTCTGTGCAGAAGGATGTGATTTCTGCAAAGTTCTCATTTCTGCATCTTTCTCATAGCTCCTGCTGCACCAATTTTAGCAAGTCAGCAGCGCTGTTTAACTCATTCTGTTCTGCAACATTGTTTTGTTCTGTTTTGCTTTGTTTTATTTTGTTTGCCAAGACTACTCTATATGGTTTTATTTAGCAGTCATATTACCCATCCATTCCTCACTCTGCTGATGGGCATGTGAGCTCCGGACTGTCAATTAATTTTCCTTATAGAAAGGGAAAGCTGTTAGCTGCATTAAAAATTTATTCCTAACTCTATTACTGAAGTAACAGTGCTGTTCTGTTTCTGAAGACTGGCGGGTCGTGGGGAAAAGGCTTTCTCTGCTTCCACCCTTCTCTAAAAATGGGCAAACAAGTTTAGTGGAAGGCAGCTTATGCCATCTATATTCACATTATGCTTAGCTGCCTAATTAAGTCGTCTTGCAGGCAAACCCTAGAGCTGCTGGTGGCAGAATGACATATTGTGTGAAAAAGTCGTACATTATCATTGTATCACGTGACTGTAGCAAAGTGAAAGCTTTATCTGTCTTCAGTGGAGTAATTGCTTGCACCAGCTTTTGTTTCCCCCCCTTCTTTTTTCGTATAGAGAAATTACACATTTCATAGTGCTTTGGAAAAAGAGTCACAAGGTGTGCTGACAGCCTCCTAGACATGTATATTGTTGGAGTTCACAGTCCTGCTTTAAGGAGAACGGTGTACATTTCTTAGTACTTTCAGGATGGTTGTTAGTAGAAAATACTTCTATTCAGCTGTGGATGGGCTTCCCTGGAAACTCTTACAGGGTTCCACTGGCACTATCTTCTGTAGCATGATGTTACTTGCAGACATTTTCATCTTGGATTTAACAAGAATTGTAAAATTGAGGAGGTTTATAGAGGTACACTTCCTGCATTTTCACTAAGTATCAGACTCAGGAGCAAAACTTCAGCCTGCTGAAAGTTGTTGGGAAAATTCTTACTGGCCTCAACAGGGACAAAATTTATCTTTTAAGACTGCATTGTCAATATATATAGATTTTATCCACTGAAAGCTGTGGTAGCTTCGCATGAGTGGGCTGATTTTTGCCTTCCCAATTTTGCAGAATGCTTCGGCAACATTATAAAATGTTTTCTTTCTGCAGATCACAAAGCACTTTCCAAAATTAGTAATTATTTAGACATAGACCAGTAAAATGATTACTCTATGTTCACGAATCAGGTAACCTAAACAAACAGAAAAAAGGTCTTCCATTAACATTGTTCTGTGTGAAAAGCCAAAACAAGTGACATCAAAATACCCCACTCCAAGAAACCCAGACTTCCTGACTGAACCTATGTTTATGGTGACTCATGCCATCATTTCTGATGTTCTACAGTTGTCAAATTTTCTTCATTCTTAGGTACTCTTAGCAAGTATGCTTGAGAGGATGGAGGGACAAATGAAAAGACGTAATAAGAAAACTGAAATGAAGGACTTAGATCTGCATTGGAATTCTTAATTGTAATATATTTACAGGCTCCCCAGAGCACAGCACCAGCCAGACAGAGTTCAAAAAGCATTTGGACAATGCTCTCACACACGTGGAGTGACCTTTTGAGATGGTTCTATGAAGGGCCAGAAGTTGATCTTGATGATCCGTGTGGGTGCCTTCCACCTCAGCGTATTCTGTGATTCTATGATATCTGGCATGACTGTAATCTTCTGGATATTGTTATATAATTCACAAGTTGCTTCTGACTACAGACAGTTTTGCTGTAGAAAAACACAGTCATTGATGTATCACTATTAGTATTCATCTCATATATTCCTTGGACTTCAAGACAGATGCATTTTAGAAATAAGGTGCTCAATGACACTGTGTTTGGAATCAATACCTGGAGTGACTTAAGAACAAGGTTTGCCAGTCTCTTCTTTAAGGGTTAGCAAGGGCATGGGAGATGGACAGGAGGAAAGCAAAGTTCCCAGCCTTTTGCTGTCATCAGGATGATTCTCTACATTCCTGTATAAAAGAATCCTGTATTTTCCCTTCTGTCTTTGCAGTCTTCTGTTGACCATAGTTGTAATTTTTAGTTGCTTATGCTTCTGAATAGGCTTGAGGGGAAAGCCCAGGAAGCCAGCATAGAAGTTCATATAAATGTGTATTATGAATTATCTCTATAATAAATACAGAAGAAACTCCACAATAAATACTGCAAACATAACATATATTATTCAGATATTAGCAGGTTACGCTGGAATTACATGCGTGGTTTCTGAAATAAGTTTTTTTTATTGTGTACTGCTTTTTGTCTCCTTTAATTCTTTTGATTCACAAGAAGGACGTAAATATCGTCAGTTTGTCAAAATCTTCTGAGGTTTTTCTTTTTTTTTTTTAATTATAATCTTGCTTTGTTTTATTTTGGTTTTGTTTTGTGGCTTTTCACATGGAATTCACATGATTTTTAAATTAATCAGCTAGGTCCTGATTCATATACAGGCTGTTTTCGGGTGATCACCTGCTGTCATCATCAATTCTCTATGTGGCTCAGTGTGAGTGCTTGTCAAGATCAGACATTTGTGTACTGTTCTCTGCAAAGTAAACTTTGCATTCAGATTTAGTCTTTTCTGCACTGAGAAGTGTCTTTTATTTTCTTGTTTTCTTTAAAAATAAGAATTAGAATATGAAGACAGTGTTTGAAGTTCCACTTTTCATTTTCAGAATTTGGGAAAAAAAGATGTGGTTAGAGGAAAGGTTTACAGCATTGCTTCTGATTTAGTATTACTGCTATTACTACTAACATGGACAGAGAGTAGTACGTGCCCCAGAGTTTATGCAGTTTAAGGGTCCAGTCTTAGAATTTGGTTTAATCATTATACTGAGGCAATCTATGAGTGGGGGCTTTGTGCCCCTGCCAAGTGAAGAAAGGCATGGGACTTGTGCAAGAAGTGGGTAGAATGCTGACCAGGCACTATCTCAGTAAGATTTGAAAGGCACTGCTATTTTTCTCGCAGGGCTGAGGTACAGTTGCTGAAGGCAGTACAAGGTGTTTGCCTGCATTCCACAGAGCCTTGGGCATGTCTCTCACTCCTAATGGACCTGAGCTCCTTTTTCCATGCTTTTGTCATCTGGAGTGCCATGGTCTGCACTATTTTCTGGGGAAAATGGAGAGAAAAGGAAACAGCTGATGCCAGGGCAGAGAGGGAGTCTTTTTTCTTGGCTTTGCCATCAGACCACAGGTATCGGATTCTGGCACTGAAACAAGTCCATAGCAAGGCAGTGCAAATTCTTCCAGTAGCAAGAGTAAGACCCAGGAGATCTGGGGAAATTCTGTGTTAATCTATGTGTTTTACATGTCTGGACCAGTGGTAACCCTCCTCCTACCTTGTCATTACTGGTCAGTCCCTCAGAGTAGAGGATATGTTAGTCCTTTCTTACGTAGATTGAAATTTCCATTAAAGATATGACTAACATTTCCTCACCCAGCCTTGTACTCCTTGCTGTCTTTTTCACAGCCTCACTGTTTTTGTGATACTGGTCACTTCTTTTGCATGATGTCAGTAAGAGCTATGCACCCGTAGATAATCTGGTTGTTGTATTGGACAGCTTCCCAGAAACTTACAAAGACTGCTAGTGCTCCAGATGCAGGTGTGACAGTGGTATGACAGAGAGTCAAAATCGGTAGCTAACCGTGCAGACTTGGGCAGTTACCCTACAAAACAAAGGTGATAAAGAGAAACATACCATCAGAAGGCCAAATGGGTAATGGAAAGTAAGATTTTACATTTGAACAACCTTCAACCTGAAGCTTTGCTGTTTAGGCTCTTTTTGCTTTTCTACCATTTACATAGCTGAATAATCCTGTAGTTCTGTTTTCTGTGATACAGTTTTCATCGTAAGTGAAGCAAAACTAAAATGAGAATTTAAAATAAGGTTGAGGTTTTTTTTTCAGGATTCATTCCTAATTAAGATTTTAGCAATTACCTACATGATTGCAGTTGTTGTCATGTAGATAAAGGGAAAAAGAAACACAGGATTGTAGTTATTATTAAGTAATAGGTTATTCTGGTTTTCCTTCTTCTTCTCAACAATTTTAGAGGCCTGTAACAAATAATGTTAACTAGATAGGTGGTAGTATGACTTCATAGCGTATCACAAAGGCTTCTCTCACTGAATGTCCCAAATGAGAGGGACAAAGCAAGAAGCATAAAACTGATTCCATTTGTTGTGTGGAAGGTTCTGGGTTGGGATTCAAGTTTTAAAAAAAAAAAAAAAAGGCTCCAAAGTGTTCATAGTTTAGTGAGAAAAGTACTGAACACAAGCCAAGGCAAACTTGTGGTCTCAGCTGAGTTTCTAGCAAACTCTAGCCTGCTCTGCAAATTCATCAGGAACAATTATATGTAATTTGGTACAATTGTCAGCTCATACTAGGAGGCCCTTTTTATTGAACTGAAGAAGAGACTGTATTACTTCCCATACCAAATGGGTGCATTAATCCTTGCTCAAGGGCATATCATGAATACAGGCACTGCTGTCAAATCCTCACTGAGCAAATACCAACCCTCACGGTGGACTTTGGGCAGAAATTCTGTGCTGATATTCAAGAATCAGAGTGAGTTCCTCACAGCAGGTATATTTTCTTCACTTTGATGTCTGGCTGAAATGCCCAGATATAGTTCTAAGAGCTTGTGTTTAAGATGTATGCATATATGTACGTTGTCCTTCAAATCTTTGGCATTTTTAGATTGGACTTTTCAGGGGAGTAAAGGGCAGTTAGGTGTCTAAAATGTAATTAAAATCCATTAGTCTCTTAGCTTTAATGTATAAAACACCTATGTAGCAGCCACAATAAAGTGAGATTAAAGCTGGGCTTGGTTGGCATTCCCCGGGAAGACCAGGACTTTAAATTTTAAGGCTTTGGAAAAACACAAGTGTATATAATGTATATGATATTATCTCAGGAACTTGGGTGTACTCAGTAGAAATAGAAATTCAACTTCTTTGAATATTAAGTTTTTATTTTAAGAATAGAGGGTGTATTATGTACTCTGTTCTTTGAGGTCCTTTAGTGCTATATAAGTGCAAAAAGCCTTAGGAGATAACACAATAGACCAAGTTCCTGAGTGAAATAGGTTCACTGAATTTCGAATAAGCCTTTCAGAGAAGCTGGATTACAATTCCATGCCAATTCATTGCATTTTGTTCAATCTTTACATCATTATTCCTTGAAATCCAGGATGGTCTTCTCTGGTTAGCTTCAGAGCTGCAGGTAGCAGCAAGCTTGAAAAACCATTGCCACATTTACAGTTATGCCCCCAAACTGAGAGAGTAGTAAACTTGCAATCAGATCTTCAAGCTACTCTATGTTTAAAGAAGTAGCAGTGTGATGTAGACATGCAAAACATGAAAATAAATATTGGCAAGTTCCTTGATAAATAAATAGACAAATCTTGAATTTATGAGATACTCATAGATGTGAGAAAAATATTACGAACCAGGAGTACATTTATTAACTTAAAATATCACTAAAAAAATCTTCATCCTTTGGGAGGCAGACTGCCTTATTCCTCCTGTTTCTGCTTTGCTTTTTATTGCAAGTTCTCTAAGGATGAAAAAGATTTGTACTGAGGAAAACAAAATGCATCTTTAAGGTGTACTGAGCTGACCTTGCTGTCAACCCAAACATGCTATCACATCCTGGGTAACAAAATTCTTCTACAGGGTCCTGAGTATCTTTCCTTGCACCAACAGAAACTGTCTTCATGTAATGAAATAACAGGCCAGATCACTGTACTAAGATTTTCTTTATATCCTGCCTATCTCTTTTCTGAGGCTCTAAGTTATTGTCTGCCTCTCTCTTGAAGGAGTTCGTCATGTTGTAGTGCCCTATTAGATGTGGTCATAAAAAGAACTGTGAATTCCTATGTCACAAAACATTGGGATCACAGAGTTGTAGAATATGGAATGGCCTGGGTTGGAAGGGACCTTAAAGATCATCTAGTCCCAATTCTCATGCCATGGGCAGGGACACCTCCCAGTAGATCAGGCTGCTCAGAGCCCCATCCAACCTGGTTATGTTTATGCATTGCGGATTGGGCACCCACAGCTTATCTGGGCAACCTGTTCCAGTGTCTCACCACCCTCACAGTAAAGACTTTCTTCCTGATATCTGATCAAAGCTTACTCTCCTTCAGTTTGACGCCATTCCCCCTTGTCCTGTCACTATATGCCCTTGTAAGTAGTGTCTCTCCATCTTTCTTGTAGATTCCTTTCAGGTGCTGAAGGCTCCAGTTAGGCCCTCAAAGCCTTCTCTTTTCCAGGCTGAACAGTCCCAGTTCTATCAACCTCCTCTCATAGCAGAGGTGCTCTATCCCTCTAATCATGTTGGTGGCCTCCTCTGGACTCACTCCAACAGGTCCATGTCCTTCCTGTTCTGGGACCCCAGAGCTGGATGCAGCACTGCAGGTGGGGTCTCTCCAGAGCAGAGCAGAGAGACAGAATCCCATCCCTCACCCTGCTGCCCACACTGCTTTGGATGCAGCCCAGGACATGTTTGGCTTTCTGGGCTCCAAGCACACATTGCTGGGTCATGTCCAGCCTCTCCTCCACCAGCACCCTCACATCGTTCTCAGCAGGGCTGCTCTCAGTTTCAGTTCATCCTCCAGCCTATGTTGATACCAGAGATTGCCCTGACCCAGGAGCAGCACTTTGCACTTGTTCTTGGTAAACCTCATGAGGTACCCATGCACCCACTTGAGCAGCTCCCTCTGGAAGGGTATGTCAGAATTTTTTGTTTTTCTGTCCCTGAGCAGGCATTTTGCTTTGGAATTCTTGTGAAATTTCTTTGCTCTCACTCCATGCTGTTTGTCACTTGACCTGTACTTCTCTACCTCTGTGTGTACAGTCCCATGCATTCCTTTCTTTTGAATACATTAGGTCTGTTTAGTATTTAGAAAGTGCACTGCTCTGCCTTGCAGAATTAGAAGGACTGAAAGCAGATAGATGTAAGACCATCAGAAACACATGATGATAAATCACAGGAAAATAGCTAGACTTTTGTAATTAGACCAAAGAAATTTGTAAGGTTTAATGTTGTAGCAGAAAAATTACAGAGGGAGAAGAAAAAGGCTATAAAGTGTCTGCCATAGAAATATACTGAAGACTTTACATTACGTTACCATATTTATTAGATTAACTTACTAGATTTTCCAAACAAAACTTAGTTGTAAATGTGTTACAAGGCTCTAATAAATGCTTTTTTCATGCTGTGTAATTAAATACACAAGTGCGTTGTGATAAGACATAGATATGCACTGACACTGTCAGAAAGCAGCAAGCAGTGCTGTTCCCATGAGGGAATCTGAGCTGGGAGGTGATGGTTACTCCAGCACAGACCTTGCTTGCAATGACAGGCACAGTTCTTCAGGGCTGGACCACAGTAGGCAGCTAGATACTGGTGACAGGATCTATCAACATGCCTGGCATGGCAAGGAGATGAATCAAGGCCCGAGTACAAACAGAGGCTCCTAGATGTAGTACAGCACAAACCTTAGATAGCAGCTTTGATCTTGCTGTACTGCTAACTTCAGCTCCTGACAGGTAGTGAGACCTTGTGATAGGCTTACAAGTGTCAGTAGATGAGGAATTTATCATGTGAGTATTTCCGAGGCCTTTAAAGATGGATGTAGCGCATCTACACTGTAGTCGCTTTTGCTTTGCCATTTTGTAGTTTGAGAAACACAAGCAAACTCATTTCACTGCTCCACACTCGATCCCTAAAGCTTGTTGTCATATCAGATGTAAATGTTGAGCCACCATAACAATCTGTATGGAGGGAATTTGAGAAAATACTTTTTGGATTAGGACAGCCCAGAACATGCCTACCCTAGGAGAAAACAGGTTGCAGAGGCTTCAAACATCAAGCCAACAAAAGGGAAGAAGCACTGTACATCAGCTTGTGGTGCAACAAGATTAAATGATCAATGTGAGGTGACCTCAAAAACAGCTGAAAGAATCAATGGAAGCTGTGGCAAAAGGTAGAAGGACTCTGGTGTGTAAAGCTCCGGTGTCCTAGCACTCCAGCAGCTTGCAGAGAAGCTACAAGATTATTCTTGGTCCGTTGGAAATATCAGGTCAGTACAGGGGTTTGGCAATATCCTCCTGCAGCTCCATTGCCAGGAAGCATCTACACTGCTTCCCAGACTGTGACTGATGTCTGCATGTACATACAAGGTGATGGTGGTATCACTTATCCATGCTTAATGATAATTTTCTGTTTTCATCACAAATTAAAATTTCCCAATAGAAGAAGAATTTTATTCCATCAGTGAATGTGCCCACTTTTGTTCAGTAAAAGCCAGTAATTGCCAAATAAATATGCCTTGACCATCTTCCTCCTCTTAGCCAAAACTGGACATTTCAGCCAGAACTATGTGGCAATACAAGGTACAACAGAGAAGTAAACTAAGCCCCTGTCAATTGCTTTCATGTAACTGATGCTGAAGATCATTGCGAACAATTATCTCTTATTTTGTGGACCACGTTTAGATTTTATTTTATATCACTGTGGTAATTATTTAATAAAAGACAAATGAAAGAATAAAGTTTAAAAATGTACATTTAATATTCTATCTAGCAAATTCTTTGCATCCGCCCATTTATTCACTTTACAGCCTTTTCTCATTATCCAGGTTTAATATTCTTTTTCACAGCTAGAAGATGTGATTTTAATCTAAACTTAGCAATTAATTGCCCATTACTTGCAAAAGCCAAGTTTAGCAGGCACGGCACGTCTGCCTGACAAGGCTTCTGGTAAAATCTCTGATAAATGCAGTCTGCAATGAGATGAACTATCTTCTTTTAATACAGAGAGAACATTAAAAGCTGGATGAGAACTGACAAGCTATGCATGAGCAGGAAACTTGAGTTGTCCAAAGAAAAACCCTGAAAGCCCACCAATTTCAGTCAACTGAAGAGACAGTACAAAGAAACAGACAAAATTTATGACAATATCCTTTACTTCAGGTTGAATAATCATGGGGTAACAGAAATTTGTGCAATTACCAGCAAGATGAATGAAAAGAGCAAACATTTTGAGAGAAGTTTACTTGCTGCTTGTTGTTCCATTGGCTGAGCTGTAAAGACACACTTAGACCAAGTGTTCAGTTTTTGGACACAGCACTTCACACCAGTATCCTATTAAAAGAAATTGCCTTTTCAGTGTTTTTTCTAGGTTTCTTTTGTCTTTTCTTCTTATTTTGAGTGTGCAGTTACTACTATGCTATGCATAGCTTTTCTGTTCTTTCTTGCTTTTTACTGAAGATTAGACAGAGCCAAAACTCTCAAAAGCCTTGACCAGGTTCCAATGCCCAATGAGACTCTTAAAATACTGAGTATTTTAAGTATTTATCTCTGGCCTTTTGTGGAATGCATTGTGTTTTGTTTTTTACTTTGATGTTCATGTTGTATTTATCTTCATGGCTCAGGCTTCTGTCACTGGCTAGTAAGGAAAGATGTGAGATCTGGTGTTGAAGTACTGCAGTACTACCCCATATAATCTTGTTATTGGTTATTTATGCAGCCATTATGGTTTGAGTTGGTGCTCTTCTGTCAAGTGGAAGGTCTCTTCTGAACTGCTGAAACATGGAACTCTTGGCCCAGTACCAGGAAACATAAGGAAGAATTTCACAATTTTGTGCTTCCTAAGTCTGGATCATATGTGGAGTGATGAAAGCTTTGTTAGCTATGTATATCCTGCAGTCTCTCTCCCTGAATGATCTCTTCTAATTTATGTGGGTCACTGTTTGTGAAAAAAATCATGAAAAATAATGAGAAACTTGTAGGTTATTCCTTGTGTTTAAACTGGGAGTAATCTTTCCTGACCAAACAAAGAGCTTTTAGATGCCCTTTATCTGGCTTTATCTATGTGAAAAAATCGGTAAAAAGGAAGACTTCATGAGTACACATAATATATTATCTTCTAAAACTGTAGTGTAATCAGCACACTGAACATCATTATTTCCTATTTGGGAATTGCAACTTTCCATAGTAACATTGGCCCTCTGCTTCTTGCATATTTCATAGAATTGTGGTTTGTGATTGCTTTGCCATCTGATCTCAGACTTTTGTGGTATATCCAGCTCAGGAAAAAAAGGTAGGGTTCCTGCTTTAGTATGTTGTTTGTATACTAAAAGCAATTTAAATTTTTTTTATTATTCAGGCAGGTTTTGATTTGACTGATAAACTTACTTCCGACCTTAATAAAAGCATATTAATGTATAAAAATAAGCTCTTTATTTATGTAGTATGGTTTGTTGTTGACTTAGGCATATTTTAGGAGATGTTTGCATTTTGGGGGTGAGTACTGTTACTTCTTTGGTCCATGACCTGGCCTAGCTTAAGCCATGATGTGAAACTGCTTTTCTTTCCCTCTTTCATGCATTTTAGGGAGAAAGAAAAGAATCTTCTAGTACTGTATCTCCCCACATATAAATTTTAGAGCCAGAGTTAATCTTGGCTTCAGAATTTAAATGAAACCTGTTACATGTTGTTTTCTAAAGCAGGAGCTGTTTTGGTTTGAAGACACAGCAGTTTGAAAGAGAACAGAGAAACACTGCAGATCAAGGGAAAAATAAAATAAATAAAAACAAAACAAGTTTAACTGCACTTCTGTATGCAATCTATTATTGAAAGCACAAATTCATCCCAACTACTGTAATTTGCTTCATTGTTTATCATTATTGCCTGTGATCAGTTAACAGTACTATTCACTAATTCTGAAATCATACAGAACAGCAAGTAAATTAATGGATGCATGAGATCAGAGGCAGAAAAATACTATCAACTTACGAAGCTTACAACTTTTACGTTCCAGAGCTGTCCTAAGGAACATGAGATTTTGTATAAACTTGTTGTCTAACTTGAGACAGCAGGAGTTTCTAACAGCTTCTGGTTGACTTGCATCTCCTTAACACTGGACATTTTCACTTCCCTTCCATATGATTTGGTCAGCCGGTGAAAAATGACACCTCTTGCTATACATCGAGCCCTAAATTGAGCTACGTGTTTGGTATAGAGTAAGCATTGCAATGCATTTGGGCAGTCAAGTTCAGGCACTGCAAGACAAGAGTGAAAGTAGATTGCCTGATGCAAAGAAAAGGGTTTCTCTGGGAGAATCCTGTGCTGTCAGTCATTGCCTCCTTACTGAGAGGTGCCATGATATGACCATGTGTGCTGTTGGAGAAGAGTTTATCACATGGCATTATCAAAGAACTTCAGCCTTAAATAAACCTGTGAAGGTATCACTGCTTTTTAAAAGAAATCAGACACGGAGATAATTTCAAGGCATTTGAATGAAAGCATGTTAAATGTACTTGGGCCTGAAAGTTGAAATTCTTTCTGGTTTTGTTAGGGTAGTTAGGAAAACTGAACAATCGTTAACTTTTTTCCTGATCTGGAGACACAGAAATAACTCCTGAATAGATTTAGGAGTGATTCCCTGCAAATGAAAAAAATGAAAAATTTAATTAAAAAAAACCCATGTCTTTAAAACTTCACTTATATTTTGCATCAGATTTGTCTCAGTGATGATTCTCTCCTAATGTCCTGGTTACAAAATTCAGTCTGAACAGACTGAACTTTGGAAACTGCACCAAGGTCTATTGAAATGTCGCAAATCAGTTAAGTCTGTAAGAGCACAAATGTGGTTTTTTGCATTAAAAAGTTAAGTCTATTGCCCTTAAAATGCACATCCTGTACATCGGTAATACACACCATTCTATATCAAAAGTAGCTTTCTGCTGAAGGAATGGGTCTCAGTTTTATCCTGAGTTTGAAAAGAACTGTGTTTTTATAGGAGAGAAAATAATTTCATGACTCAGAATTTTTGACCATAGCAGAAAAAGAGATTTTTAAGGTAGGAAATCTGTCAGTCTATAGACTTGCTCAAGCTGTCACACAGCTGTGACTTGGTCGCATTTATACTGTTTAGAGCTGTGGATTCTTAGAACTGAGGCAGCTGTTGCAAGTGCCACACTTTTTGTTTATTTGAAAGCTGTATACCAAAGTTGTGTGCCTAAGGGATCAATTGAATAGACACTGGAGATCACCCGTGAGAATGTGAGGGGAGAGGCAACCAGAAGAGCCAAGAAAATTCTGGAGAGCAGATGAGTGGTTATCTCTGCTCACCATGCATTTCACTGTCCCAGATGCTCAAAGAGTGTGACACCTATGTCTTGTTTTCTCCTGATACTTATTCTCCTATCAGTTTAAGGTGCACTGCGTGTTTTCCCTGTTTGCTGAGTGGTTGCTGATGCCTTCACATGTAAAGATTTTTAAGAACTACCATGCCTGAATTTATGCATGGATAATATATTTTAGAATATTACCTTCGCATTTGATTTCATACAGGAAATTCCAAGCATCTAAAGCATTTTCTTTTTCATGTGAGTTTCGGCTGAAAAAATTGTAGGGAAAATATCGGATGATAATCTACTGCTCAACCAATTTTTCAAGCCAGAACTGTAATGTAGAAGTCATTCACATTTTAGTCAAAAATGTGAATTTTATTTTAGTCAAAACACGTGCAACCTCCTATGCATGGAATCACACTAATTACGGTTTTGTTCCATCAGGGGTTGCACAGCAGAAATTACAACTCTTACAGTATTTATTGTTCAACTGCTGCTTTTCAGGGTAGGCTTGCTTGAGAAATAAGTTCTAGGTCTCTTCCTTTGCTCCATAAAGGAAGGAAAAGCAAGTGAATCCAAGGATACAACATCAAATCAGTTATAAGAAGTATGTGATACCAGGGTGTAGTGAGAATTATAAAAATATTTCTTACACAAGGCCTGTGTGTATGTAGCCAAAGACAATCTTCTGCATGCTGTTGAAAGATGTATAAAAATTTCCTATTTTAAGTAGCTTTTAATGCTTTCACAAGTTCTGCTGTGTCATCCTTTGTGATTAATGGAAGTTGCCTGATCAGATTTATACTGGAGTGGGGGTTGATCTGTAGAAAATTGTATCTTATGGGATACAGCAGTGAAGACAAAAATGAGTATGTATTTTTTTTTTTAATATCAGTGGATTATCACCTACATTTATTATTTTCTATCTATTTCAAAGCTGACCATTTGTTGAAGATACTGTATGATAAACATATAAGGAAAAATCTGTATGGTATGGGGCTCTTTGTAGGGAGCATTTTTAGTTTTAAATATCTCTATTTGGGGGATAAATCAGAACATCCTTCAGAGATAATAATTCAATCTCTCTCTCTCTCTACTTTGTCATTACTCCTTTGCTGTCAAGACACCAGTGGTGTTTTTAAACTGATTCTTTAGTATTACTTTTCACTGGCCTTTTGTGGAATGCATTGGGCTGGAATCGCACTGTATATATAGCCTGAGTGTTTGTCAGCTGTGTGTGGTTGTGCTCCAAATACCTCCAGCTTATTAGGTTAACTTCCCCAGAGAAGACTCAGGAAGATGTTTTAATGGAAGTTTGCAATGAGGTAGAATGGGTGGAGTCTCAACAGGGGGAGAGAACTGGAGTAATTTTTCACCCCACTTCTATAAATTTGGTAGTGATTGAAATAGAGCAAAGGTTTTGTCTCACTCTAACAGGTGAAAGTGCTCAAATGTCATCCATGTATTTTTCCATCCTGTGAAGCGTTTTTGTGAATAAGATTTCTGTCTGATTTCAATTCATATTTTTCTTTTTGAAGCTGAGATTCTCTCAGCTTTTTGGCAACTGTAGGATGCCTTTGAAAATCAGAAAGATGCTGTCATTGTAGGCTCTCTCCCACAGCCATTAGTTATATGCTATATTTCTGGTGAAGTTTGGCTTGTTATTTTTGGTAGCATGTGCACTTCCTTTCTCCACCCTTTTCTTTTCTTTAAATCTTTATGCAGGTAATTGCCAAAAGTGAGCTTCCAGTTTTCACTGTTGGCAGGTGTCAAGAGAGTTAATTCTTCACTACAGGAGCAAGTGGAGATTATTGAAAAGTCCAGAATCTAGCAACTCTGTCTGCTGCCATGATTCAAGAGCTGATCAGTGCTATTAAAAGCCACAGAATCTGTTGTGGCTACAGGAACATTTTCTGGGTTATTGTGGGCATAAAGAAGGGACAGTGATCAGAGGCAGGCAAGGGCTTAAAGGATGAATAAAGAAAATTACTGTCTTGATCTGTGAGGTGTTAATATTCTATTTGCCAAACCCATTGCTACCCAGAGCATAGAGCACATGTTGATTTCCTTACCCTCTCCCTCCCCGCTCCCAATCCTTTTCAAGACTAGTATCAATTTGTAAATCTAAATTCCAGTGTGAGATGGGTCTGGAATGAGAACTGCACCCAAAATTCACGCCCGAGATAATTCTGAGCTATTCTATTTTCGCTTACCTGTGGATACATACAGCTTCACTGTCCCTTCAACATACGTCTACTTGTGCTTTATTTCATAAAAACAACGTGAACGTATTAGGCAGTAGGTCTGCGTAGTTTGGTTTTTTTTCTGCAGGAGAAGAAAGCTCACTTATGACTGCAAACCTGACTCTTTGTTTCCACTCACACAGAAAAAAACACTTCATCAGATTATGCATAATTTTAAAATAGAATCTAGAGCACATGTGGAGTATTTGCAGTAGTGTCATGAATGACAACAGTGTCACTAATTTGAATGGATCTAAAATCAATTCTCAGAGCAAATGATCCTTCATTTATGTCAGAGGACATAAAAGAGAACTTTTTTTTTACTTACCTTTTTGTTTTCGTACGGAAAACTTAGGATCTTTTAAAACAATCCGTGTGTGACATTCCCTCGGTAACAGTGATTGGAAAGGAGTATTTGAGCCAATACTCAAGAGACACCTTATAGTGTCACACAGCACAAACTGTTCTGTGGTTCTTATTATGCAAGAACAGTGTCATGTTATGTCAGGCAAAGGCATAATTTCGTTGATTGAATGGGATTATTTAAAGTGATTTTTAAATAAATACCATAGGAATTTGTTTTCATGTTTATTTGGATTGCAATTTCAGTTGGTGTTTTGAAGTGGCCTTTTGAGTAACTTTTATGCTGACCTGTATTTGTAAAGCATAGTACATTTTTGCATCTATTCTGTTTGTAATTATTATGATTATACCATGTACTTTTCAAGGTCCAAGATTGTTTTCAACTTAAACACAATTTTTTACCACCCAATTTTCTCATAATGTATCTCATGCATACTGTACCAGGTTATAAAAGTTGTAGAAAATAGCAGATGCAATTCTTAGAGGTATTTAAGCTCATTGGAGAGTTTGACTTTGTATTGTGTAAAGAACACAATGTTTCCTCTGCTAAAGCTTTAACAGTACTGAGTCATTCATTTGTCTAACGCCAAAATCAGACTCCTAGTTGTCTTAATGAAACTAATGGTGTTGCACAAGCCATATCAAGAAGGTGAATTGCTTGCGGTGGTTGGAGCAGTTTTGCCTGAGTAAAAGCCAGAAAATTATCCCTTATCTACTTTGGTCTATTTTTCCTTTAAGATAGAGAGAAACATAATACCTATGCATAATCCTATGCATGTAACAGCTTATTTACTGAAGCACCTCAGAAACTTAAATTAATTGCTAAGAAATTATTGTAATGAGAACTGATCTAGGACTGTCAGTCCTTTTAGAGAAGTATAACTTCTCTAATCACTGGCTGCACTTTTTGGAGTAAGCAGAGAACTGTTAATTACATTTAAAGCAAACAACAAAACCCCCTAGTTCCTAGCTTTTAAGAATGCCGTTTTCATTCTTTTTTTGACTTTACCACTAAGCAGAACTTGGCTGACATTCTGCTTTTTCTAATGCTTGCCACAATCAGAGCTGCTAACTAGCAACACATGGCATGAGAGAGAAGCCCTAAGAAAACAGTGGCAGGGTTTTTGCCTTAATGATTTGGGAATGTCTGTCACTTTGAGTACTTTTGACCTTAACATTTTCTGGTAGTTGTTCCACATCTCTCTGTCTCCTGCAAGCATGCATACCCCCATGCTGAAATAAATGCATTCGTATGCTCTGATGAGTTGCCAATAATGTACTTGCATAAAATAACAGAGCACTTATGTAGTGCCCAATTCTTAATGAGGTAGTCAGCTTTCTTCCTAGTACAGGGGAGAACTGATACCTCTATGAAGCCCAGCTTCATATGGACATAGGGAACTTCCATGAACCTGATTGCAGTGTAAATGGAACGAACCCAGAATTAAGGACTGCAGTATCAGCTTGAAGATCACTAATCCTGTCCTAAAGATCTGGATATATTCTATGTGTCTTTGCTTGAGAAAAAAAAAAAAGATATCATAATTTCAGTAGTTCTGCCTCCTCCTTGGTGTTATTTCATTCTCTCCTAAGTTTTGAAAGGACATACTGGAATTTATACCATAGAGTTTTTCTTAGATACCATTTTTCTTAGCTGTGCTGGAGGGAAAGCGCAAAGCTTTGGGATGACTAAATGTTAGATGGATGAGTGTGTAATTAGTGTGGTATTTGACTAAAGAAAGCATTCACCAAGTTCCTGTCCTTCAGACTCATTTTGGAAAAGTAAATATATTTCTGGAGTATATCACTCTTTCATGTGTATGAAAAAAAAAACCAACCTGACACTGTAGTAAACTCTCTAAAGGGGTCTACTGTATATCTCTTAGAAATGTGTTGAACTGCAGTTTTCCCAGGAGACTTGATAGGGTGATAGTATCAAGTAAGTAAGGAGAGCTGACCTTACTGTGCCTGGGTTATGAAATTACATTTTCTTTTTAAGACACTACATGTTTTCTTAGACATGGGCTTACTTCCTCTAGGTTTGGTTGCTGCTAAATATTAGTTCCTTCTACTACAATTTGGAACAAAGAAATCACTTGAAGGGATCAAAATATATAATATATAATATATTAATTATTCCTGCTTACTTAATCCATTTTTAAAAATACACACTGAGTCAGGTACACCATGAGAATGATGAACACCAACTCACTTTTAAGTTATGTTCTCAATGGTACTAATGATTCTTAAACTTTTTCTGGCCTTTATTTGTTTACACTAAGTTGGTGTTGTCCAAATATAATACAAAATATTATATGAAAAAAGTCTTTAATTAAAGATCCACATTCTCAAAATGAGAATATATTATTCCCTGTTTTAAAGTTAACATGGTAGAAGTTAAGGGAAAACAGCCCTTGCATACTAGTTATATAACTTTTTGACGTTACAGTCAATATGATCTTCACTTTTGCCACTCAGAAGTTAACCACTCTATCTATTCTCTTGGATTCCAAAACCAGTAAAATTCTGTGTAAAAGTTGGTTCAGTGAATGTACAGATTACATGGAAGTAAGAAAACAACTGAGTCTTGGAAGATTTCCAGAGTTTGTTAAATCAAGCAGAGAAGGGGAGGTCAGTAAATGTTACTTCACGGAAGACGCTGCAGTGCAGTGCACTGCATTGTATTGTATGTTAGGGCAGGATCTGTAGTATATTTTGTGGTATAGGATGGAGAACAGGAATACTCCCATGAGTGTGGGAGGGGAGGGGGTGCATGTGTATGTTTGCTATGTGATATGTGCACATGGTGGTAATGAAACAGGGAAACATTTCTGATTTACTTGTGCATTCACCACTCTCATTTCTATTACTGTGCTACTGTGAATTAATATAGAAAACTGACAAAATCATCCTCTCCCCAACTAATTCAAGTTATTGAGAGGTTCTGTTGTCTTATCCTGGAGAGAAGAAGGAGCTGAAGTGGGAATATGAGAATGAAGGCTTCCCACAAAGGGCAAAAAAATGGAGGATTTCCAGCCTGAATCAAGATTCAATTAAACAGTTGTATTCTTTTTACTAGTAAAATGCTCTGAAGTTTGGGTAAACCTGAAATCAAGCACCTGCTGCTTCTTCTGTTCTAACCTGAGATTCTTTTATCTTGAAACTTCATGAATCTTTTCTTCAGTAGTCAGTAAAGATATAGGGGCATTTTAAAAATGCTATGCTGTTCCCAGTGTTAGAATGTGGAATGGAGAGTTTTTGTCTGTTTTCTTCACCGTGGTACTGCTGAGCATTCCTGGCGGGACAAATAGTGGCCTAAGCTCATTGACTTAGCAGTTCTCAATTGCTGGGCTGACGCCAAAGTACAGGCTCTTCATCTTTTTATTCTGTCAATACAGCTACCTTTCTGTGATAAAGCTAAGGCATAAACCCCTTTTACATTGGCTCAGAAATGCCCTCTTGTTTGTCCAGTGTCCAAGTTTGAATGTTGCTGAGCCAGTGTCTCTGTCTGGTTTGTTTGACATCAAGGCACAGACTCTTTACAAAGTTTTGGCTAAGTAATTAGTAACTGGGATGATGTCACAACCATTTTCACTCACTGGATCATCAGAGCCTCTTTTTCTAGTAGCTTGATGTCGGGGGACATGTGATTTAAACACAGGAACTGTTTTGCCCTGGTAAGCTGCTTTGGTGTCAACAGCCAGACTGCTATAAAGGTTCCCATGTCAAAAAAGGAGTTGCTATTAGAGCAGTTCTGTATTTTTTTGTGTTACTGGCTCAGCATTTCCCACATGTCACTTTGATTTCTATGGTTAGGCCTCTGCTTGTAGGATTACTGGCTCAGTAACCTAATTTTATTCAGCTGGTGTCAAGATCTAGTGAACAAGAAAACTCAGTTGCTCCCAGTATGACGAAGCTGGTCTCGAGGCACAGGTTTCACAGTGCGTTGTTTGGGGTGCTAGGTTAGCACACTTGGACACAGACATCTTCAGCTGCACAGGAAAAGAGTTCTTCAACTATTCTATTGTTCACCTGTTACAGAGAGCTTTATCAGATCTAGACCAGGATTTTTTTTTCTGATTAGACCACTAAGACTAAGACTTTGTACCGCCTCATAGCCAGCCAACTCTGTTGCCACACTCTGACAGACAACTGTGCATTTGGAATAGATCTAATATTTTCAGTTTCTATTCCAACAGCTGGACCCTGTACCTCGAGTTAGATCTTTCTTCTGTATTTTTATGATTTCACATTTTTGCAACTCTGCAACATAAAGTTCAGTGTTCAGATGGATCTACGTGCTCTGACACTAGCTGTACCCATGCTGCATCATATGAGGATGAGTATATGCATCACATACGAAAGTTGATCTGTGGAAGCAGACATAGGTTCCAAAAGAAATCTAATCTAAAACAGTGTGGTTACTGTGGCAGTGGTTTGTGGGAAATAACATGATAAAGCTGGAAGAAGACAGGAGGTAAGATGTTTGGCTCTTACAGTATTAGTGAGCAAAAAGCTTACCTCAGTGTACTGTAATTACATTATTCCCTTTGATTCAATACAGGTTATACATGTACAAACAAAAGACCTGACAGAATTCCATTTGGTCAGAAAAGGAACGGGGGCCTTGTTTGAAGAAAGCATTTTTTGCATCATGTTATTAAATGGAACACTTAATCAGCTTCTTTGCCAAAAGAAAGCTTCCCATTATACTTATTATATATAAACTATGTAATAGAAGAAAAACATAGAGGAAAGCTGAAGTATTGTAATGCTGAATATAC
This sequence comes from Oreocharis arfaki, assembly GCA_013398015.1. Lineage (NCBI taxonomy): Eukaryota > Metazoa > Chordata > Aves > Passeriformes > Paramythiidae > Oreocharis > Oreocharis arfaki. The sequence continues at coordinate 432,508 of VZRR01011735.1, forward strand.
TCTCCATGGTTCATTTATATGCTAGTCTAAGGTACAAAGAGCAGACTGAACCTTAATATTAGAAAATGTAAGTTTAGCTAGGGCTATGTGTTCTGGTAGGTTTGAGTTTCAACTTTTGTAAACAACTCAAGCAATTCCCTGAATGGTTTTGTCAGTCAGCTTTCTCCCTTGCACTTTTTCTGAGCTTTTTCCAGGTTTAGTATTATTTCACCAAAATAAATTACATCATGGAAAATAAGAAATACTGTCCTGTGAAGCTGGTTTCAAAATATAGTTCACATTAAGTTTGTATGAAATTACATAGGATTAATATAAATCTGTTCTAGATCTTACAATGTAATTCTGTTTGGCTCTTTCCAAGTCTGCTTTGCTCAAAGGAGGTAGAAGGACTGGGAAAACTGTGTATCAGTCTAGTTAGAGCCAACTAAACTCTGGTTTGCCTTCAGAGACACACAAAAAACAAAGTACTGCATGCTATCCTTTGTTTTACTCAAAAGCGCTTCTACAGTAGTATTATTTTTGTACACTTATTCTAAGCAGAACTTCTCCTTGGTTTTCTGTGTCAATCAAATGATAGTAAAACAGATCTTCAGCAATATTAACTGACATAATTTTGATAAGTTAGTGGAACTTACTACTGATTTACCCCAGCTGGGGATCTGACCTTTGCCACCTTGCTGCACCAGAGAGAAAACATTCAGACTGTGAGAAGTTGTGACCAAGATACCTAAAACCAAATGGCTAACGCAATGAAGACTAACCTGTTTCTGACTTCCGTTGCATGTATTTCTTTGTGTTGTGTCTCTCTGTTGTGTAAATCATTTTTAAGAGGAGAATCATCTCCCTAACAACAAATCTGTGAAGTTTGGTGTAGGCTTGGAGTAGAAATGCACAAGAATTTGGATTGAGTTTGCTAAAATAATCAATTTTTTTAACATAGATCAGAGAACATTTGGTCATAATAGGATGGCATGTTCTAACAGGTGAGAGGAACCATAAATACATGCTTTGAAATAGCTTAAGAAATTATTTTTTCTGGTAGCACACCTTTTGGGTGGGAAGAAAGTATAGCTGTAGTATTTATGTCTAACCTTTCAAATAAATGCATTTTTTTAGTGTTCTAAAATTTTCAGATGCTACCTTTTAGTCCTTCTGTAAGCACAACTTATCAGTTTCTGGCACCAAACGAAATGGTACAGCAATAGCCTACATGGGTAAAATACAATCTTCCCCTCCCTTTCCCAGAGGAATTAGAGACCAATGTAATTCCTCACACATGCACACTATATATTGTAGTGGATTTATTCATGCAAGCAGTACGTAATATTAAGTGTATTTATGAGTACTCTGTGGGCACAGCTTTGCCAGCATAAAATCAATCCCAGAGCTGTCACACTTGGGAGAGAGAGTTTTTCTGTCTTTTCTGGGGGTGTGTGGCAGGCCTGCTGGAAGTTCACAGTGGTTTGGTGCTTAGCATATGATAGGATTGTTCAGTTTGACTGTGGAGAAAGGAGCAGAGCAAGCAGAGAAAGTAAGCGTCTCGCATTTAAAAAGAGCAATTACAGTTTATGCCTATTAAGACAGATACTTTGATGTAGAAGGAAAAGGATATTTGCCAAAAAGCAGAAAATACTTCTTCAGCAGTCGCTTGCTCAAAGCTGCATAGATCTGCATGTAAAGGTGCTATTAAAGTACCTAAACTCACACACACGTGCAGAACATACCCACCCACCACCCTTTCTGTAGTTTGGAAAGCTCTTAAAGGATCCTAGTCATAATGGGACTTTGTTCACATGTTTCAAATAAACGCAATCACACTTCAAATCAAACACTCAAGGGCAGGTAAAAAAACTATTCCTGCATTGTTGTTAAAACAGGTGACAACAAAGGTTTCTTTTATTTCCTGATTATTCATTTTCCTACAACAAGTAAGCAACATATGTACATTTTAAATGAGTCTACATTAAAAAAAAAGGAAGTCAGGAGCAACAAAACTTGTATGCAAGGCAATATCTGCTAGAGATTATCCAATTCAACATAAATAATCTTTCCAATTCTTACAGTATATATGTTGTGGTTGAATGTTTTCCTTAAGGTCAGGCAGTGTGCATTCAGACTTAAATTTTTTTTTCTGACCTTGGATATTTAAAGCATAGAGTTAGCACACATTTGGAAGCAGGGTCTAGAAAAATCACTGGATTTGTCAGTCTCCTGCCATGTAATTTTTGGCAACAGAACAGAAGATATTTAATGAAAAAAGATCCACAGAACAGCCATGTGCTGGAAAACATCAGGCGGAAGCACCCAGACAGTGTTGGCTTCCTTGCCTCTGCCCTTATTTCTTCTGCTCCTGAATAGCTACATCTTTAGTTCTTACATGCCTACCATTTCACCCTGCCTCATGACATTCTTTTGATGGATTCTTTGTGTTATCTATGAGGATTCAACTTCCTCTGGTTCTGTTGCTCTGGGGTCCTGAATTGATAGACAAGTATTTTAGCTTCTCACGAAAGAACATGGGCAAATTTATTACTATTTGTAAAAACAAAAACTGAAGAGATTATTTGATAGAGAGATTATATAGTTTAATGTAATACATCATTTGAAAAATAAGAAATGCTACCCTATTCTCCAGAATAGAGGCTTAATGCCTTTCTTATGCTTATACAATCTGCATGTTATATTTTATGTAATATTAAACTTGGTCTATGTTTCTGTTGATCCTGGTGGAAAAAACCTTTTCTTGTTTGGAGAAAAGTCAAAGAACATAACAAGGCAAACAAGACTATTCCTGTCCTCCATTTCTGAGATTTTAGTGGATAATTATGTCTTCAAGATTGTTTTGTTTGGGATTAAGAAGACAAGACTTGATCCATTCTCTCTTCAGGCAAAAGCTATATGGCAGAGAATATCTTCATACTTGTGCCGCATTTGGTTTGTGTTTTTATTTTTGGTTCCGTGTCATGAGTGTGTTACTGTTCAGTAATACTAAACTATCCTTAAAAATTAGGACAGACACTCTGTGATACACAGATTTTGAGAGACAAGCAATGACACTTCAAGAGTAGGAAATCTCACTATTGAGAAATATGTTTGCTAATGAACTTTTAATTGAAGAAAAGCCTAGCAGAAACCCTCCTACCGTCTATTTAGTTTTGAAACTTGCTTCCACTCATTTTCTAACCACTTTGTTTCATGCTTGGAAAATGCAATTTGTGCTTGAAAATATGAGAATCTTTGCAGGTGCTGCTTGCCCTCTGAATTTGGAAGGTGACTCTCGGTGTTTATTCTCAGCATGTAATTTGACATTCATATGGACATCTCAAGAGACTAAATCCTCAAGGGTTTCTTTGGTAGGTAGGATTCATTGGTCACCTGCAATACTGAAGCACATTGCATATAAAAGCAGGAAAGGAGTTCAGAAAAGGGAGCACGAGGTAGCTGCCACTGTAAATTGAACAATCCTGCAGCATACCCTAGGCTACCCAAAAGTCTCAAGTTACTTTGGCATTTAACAGTGTATCCCACTCAAAGCTGATGGACATCAGTTTTGAAAGGAAGATTTATCTGTTGGGGTAAGGTGGATTTAATGTTAGTATGGTGTAACTCGGTTAAGCGCTAAACTTCTTGCTTGCACTCTGTAATGATGTGTTCATGTCAGTGTCAGCAAAGACCAGTTAAGAGTGCAGAGTATAGAATCACAGAATCATAGAATATGCTGAGGTGGAAGGGACCCACAAAAATCATCAAGTCCAACTCGTGCCCTGCACAGGATGCCCCAAGAGTCACACCATGTGCCTGAGAGCACAAAAACATGACTAATAGACAGCAGCTTATAATTTGTAACCATGTTCATTTCTAAGATACTGTAACTGGTGTTTTGTTATTATAGGTAAACCAAGGCAAAACTACTCATAACTCTGTTCAGGTACTTTTATTTTATTCAACACAAGGATCTGTTTTGATTTTTTATTTCAAAATTATCTTAAATTAGTCACATTTGAAAGCAATTTTGTAACAGTTATTAGTGAGTAACTAAAAGATTACAATAATTTCCTGATGTTAAAAAGGGAAAAAATGTTTTCCCAAAAACTAATCAGTGTAAAGTAAAGGGAACACCAACTATGATACATGTAACATGTACCTATGGCTACTGGGATACATTTCTGTGTATCACACTTTGCGAAAAGGAAAAATATGACTGGCAGATAAATATTCTGTAAACTTCTGCCCTTCTCTACTGAAAGGAAATTCCTCTGTGTCTTGATATTTTACCCAGAATTATTGATTAGCCTGCTCAAATATGGCTTCTAAGCTCTTTACTTACTTCATTCTCATATTCCAGTAAGCAGAGTAAGACTTACTTAAAATAAGCCATTATAGGAAATGGTTTAGGCTACGCTATATATGTATTATAATATAGAATTTTTATAGATAGAATGTAGATATAAGCCCCAGTTTGGCTTAAGCTGTTTTTTAAAATCATTTTTATTTAATTTTTTTGTTTAGTGTTAGTAAAATAATGTTAATGTTTCCTTTGAGAAAAGACAGGATGTATTTAATGGGAAGAAAGCTATGTTGCAGGGTAAGTACCAGCTATCTGTTACTGGATAAGCCACTGTTTGTATGGTATAAGGGTTAATAAACCAACCAGCATTTGTTCAAGGCTTTAGGATGTCATACCTATAAGATCCCTGTAAGTGAACTCTATCTCTCTTGTGTCATGGTGGCTGGCTGTATCAGCTCCCCAGCTCTTCCTGGAACCTGTTTTCACCAATTTCTCCAGGGTGTTTCTCTTACATCCTGAAGGTCCACAGGGCTTTTGTGTTCTAGAAAAAAATCTGGCTACATGCCCAATTCTCATGGTGTTTTTATTCCCTCATAGAGATAAATTGCTTTCTGCTTAATTTAAACAAGAATCCACATTTCTGCTTTGATTCTGGAGAAGCAAAATAATATCAAAGACAAAAAAATTTTTGAATGACAACTGAAGTGATCTGTGATATCCTCCTCTGGTCTTATCCTCGTTTCTAGACTGATCGTTTTCTTTAGCAACAAAGTCCCCAAGTATGGGGTTTTTTTTCCTGTCCCTTGCAGAAAAGCAATCAAGATGTCAAGGCAAGACTACAGAAGATACCAAAAGACGAAAGATTTTTGTCTTGTGCTGTCTTGACCCTTTTGTGGTAATTTTGGTTCATCTTTCTTCACATGCTCATCTGTCATTTGATGAGCTGTGTTGGTGTGACATCAGAAGAATGAAGGGCTTTGCTTCCTTTCCCCAACTTTCTCTTCATCACTCTCTTTCTGTCCACTTCTATTATCTGATCTTGTTTTACCTGCCTCTCTGAAAAACCAGTGATTTTTCCAGTAAAATGCGGATTTTAGTCTCCCTGTATAACCAGTATCCTCTTAATGGGTCCATGTTAGTGTTAAGAGCCCTGTATTTCCACTTGCTCCAGCTTAATGACAGTAATAATCCACAATTGATGAGTTTTCTTAAAATATCTTTTATTAAATGCAGAGAGCAGTTACAAAAGGAATCACAGTCAAAAGACCAAACACACTAATGGACAAAACACAATAAAAACATAGTGCTATGTTTGCATGCCTGACTTCCAGGAGAAAACTACTGTCTTCACAAGCAGCCTGAATATAGCTCCAGAAGATCTTTAGGTACAGTAAAGGTGACTTGGTGATGGGAATATGCTATGGACCTCCTAGTTGGGGTGAGGGAGTCAGCAAAATCTTTTTTAATTAACATTAAATTAAATGTTAGTCCCAGTTAGTCCAGACTATTCCCGGTTCACCCAGGGTGACCAGAATTTGATGCCCGCGAATACAGCTGACAACGTGCAAGGATCTGATGGAGCTTTGGTTGCAGAAGACATGAAGGAGTGGATCCCACTATTGGTGAGGAAAACTAATAGCAGGATATGGATCCTTCACTTGAAGGGAGCGGATTGGGGCATACTTTGGAAGCAAGTTGGATTCCCATAAATAGGAGCTCGGGAAAGCTGGCAGGAACTTAAGGACAAGAACTGCAAGCACAAGAACATTCTGCCCCCGTATGCAGATGTATCAAGAGATCAATTTGTCTAAGCAGAAAAGTTGTGACAGAGCTACAATGACAAAATGCAGTGTACAGACAGGATGTGGGACATTGGGAAAAGCTACAGGAGAGAGGTAGCAAAGCATTACCTAGGCATGTACCTTACCAATTGGCTTTAGTTTTACTGGGGCAAGAAACAGCTCCGTAAGAAAAGGCTTCACAGCCTTAAGTGAAAGGACAACATGTGAGATCTCTGAATCACCACTGTGTTGTTCTGTGTAACTATTACATGCCTCTACAGCCATATTTTTTGAGACTTCTTTTAGCTGGTTAGTACAATTGTTAAAACACAGGGTTTAAGTGCATTCCTGTAGTATCCTGTTGGGGAAGAGTGTTAGGAAAGATGCCCAGCAGCAAAGGACTAGGAGGTGCTGATCCACGGCTGGCTGAGCATGAGCCAGTGTGTGCCCAGGTGGCCAAGAAGACCAGTGGCTTCCTGGCCACTAGCCTGGCCAGAAATAGTGTGGCCAGCAGGACCAGGGCAGCAATTGTCCCTCTGTACTCAGCACTGGTGAGGCCACACCTTGAATGCTGTGTTTACTTTTGGGCCTCTCACTCCAAGAAAGACATTGAAGTGTTGGAACGTGTCCAGAAAAGGGCAACAGAGCTGGTCTGGAGCATGCATCTTTTAAGAAGTGGCTAAGGGAGCTGCAGGGGTTTAGCTTGGTAAAAAAGAGGCTCAAGGGACTTTATTGCTCTCCACCACTCCCTGACAGAAGGCTGTAGTGTGGTGGTGGTTGGTCTTTTCTACCAAGTAAAAAAAAGGTTGGACAGGGGAAACAGCCTCAAGTTATGCCAGGGGATGTTTAGATTGAATATTGGCAAAAAGCTTTTCACTGAGATGGGGGTCAGGCGTTGAAACAGGTTTCCCATTTAAATGACATGGTGTGTCATGGTTTAATGGTTGGGCTTAATCTTGATGATCTCAAACATCTTTTCCAATCAAAATGATTCTATGATTATATTATTCTCTTCTCTTACAGATAAATGTTCAGTTAAAATTTTGTAATTTGTAAAACCTGTGGATCCCCTGGATGACAACGTCTAGTCCTTTTTGCCCTGTATTATTAATTCTGCCTTACACTGCGTGTAACACTTGAGTCTCTGTCCTGGGTTGCAGTAT
>VZRR01011736.1:0-93409 GCA_013398015.1 Oreocharis arfaki
GGTTCCGTGAGGCGAGCGCGCGGTGCACGCCGGGATAGACGCGGGTCTCCTGGCCACCGCTCCTGGTCTCCGCCGCTGTCTCCGCTCCAGGCCCGGTCTCCGCCGCTGTCTCCGGTCCAGCCTCCTTCCTCGCCGGTGTTTCTGTCCCAGGCCGCGGCCCCCACGCACCGCCCGCCGCCATGGCGATGCAAGCAGCTAAACGAGCCAACGTGAGTGCCTTGCCCTGTCCCGTCCCTGCCGGGCTGGGCTCCGGCTTCATCCCGCTTCAGGCACCCCGCTGCTCTGACGGGAACCCGGCAGGGGGGTGGAACTGGGTGATGTTTAAGGCCCTTTCCAGCCCCAGCCATTCCGTGGTTCAGTGATTCTATCATTTAGCCCGTAGGCTGCTGAGTTTAAGGTTTGTAATACGTACCTTGTGTCTAACACACCGCCTGTCCTTCCCCCATCAGATCCGGCTCCCTCCGGAGGTCAACCGGATCCTCTACATAAGGAACCTGCCCTACAAAATCACGGCCGAGGAGATGTACGACATTTTTGGGAAGTACGGGCCCATCCGGCAGATCAGAGTGTGAGTATTTCCAGTTTCTTTGGACCGTGAAGGGTTTCACTTGCTCCGGTGTCGGTGTTCTTGCCGCAGTGGTGACAGCTGGGTTTCACAGCTGGAAAGGTTCAATGGCCTGGAGCAGCACCCCGAGTGCCAGAGGGGGATGTGATGAAGCTCTTAACAAATGAATTTGTTAGAAAATGGTTCTGCTGGGAGGTAGGGAGAAGGAGCTTAAATTTTAAATGAACTTGGGGAAGTTGATAAAATATGAGAGACTCGTTTGCTTAAGTAAGTTTCAAATACAGCTGAGGTTTTACCACCTCATTGGGTAAAAATAGGAAAGGCAGAAGCTGAGCACAAACAGTTTTCCTGTTTTATGAGTATTCAATAATTAACCAGTAGGAAAACAGAGATGTTGCTCTTGCTGGACCTGTGAACTAGAAACAAATACCAGCAGCAAACCCTGTGTGCCGCAGACAGGATATCCTCGAGCCGAACAGGGTCTGGATAGTGGAGATGTGACTGTGCCTTTGGTTCTGAAATGCATGGAGATTGTACATGTCTGCAGCAGCTCTGAGGTTCTTCTGGTTGGTTCCAATGTTGAGGACCTGAGCTTTGATCATCACAGGAGGGTTGGTGTCAGAAGGGACCTTAAAGACCACCTCATTCCAACCCCCTGCCATGGGCAGGGACACCTTCCACTAGACCTGGTTGCTCTGAGCCTCATCCAGCACTTCTAGGAATGGAGCATCCACAGCCTCTCTGGGCAGCCTGTTTTAGTGTTCATTGTGTAGAGTGAGTTTTACAGAGTTGCCCGTGGTAAGCAAAGGACACCAAGGGGACACGTGCTGCTGGTGCCATGCTGGGAAGTGACACCAGACAGACCCTTCTCGTGCAGAGAAGCGCAGACTGGAGAAGTGGCTGAAGGAACAATGGGCAGTGTAAACACTGCCTGGCTAAATAGGTGGAATTCTTTGCTAATGAGCATAAAGAAGAGCTAGTACTTAAGTTTTTTGAAAACACGTGGACTGGAACAGCATGACAGTGAGACACAAAGAATTAAGACTTATTGAGAGTTTTCCATTGGAGCAACGTGCTAGCTTGTGCATCCAGTTGTTTGTTCAGAACTACTAATTAACATTGCTTCCTACAGAAATCCCAGCATCATCAGTAACAAGGCATAGCGTGTAAGCCCCTTTGTAAAGGCTTTTGTGTTTTGAGCGGTTTTTATCCCATTCTCCTCCTCACTTTTGCACACACCCCAGTGTGGATATGTGTGATACCATTTGTCCTCGAGAGTTCTCAGAAGCACTTTAGAGACAGTTGTTGTGATTATTAAGTCTCTGTAGGTGTCTTTTAGTTGAGACCTTTGGGATCTGTAAACTCTGCAGTCCGTCTGGGCTCATTACTGTTATGTGTCCCATCCCTCAGGCAAAGGGTATGGAACTGGTGCTCCCGTGGGTGATGGCTGTGCCTTGGTAGTGGGCTTGCACCAGCAGGGCTGTTCTGAATCTCTTCAACTGATTTTGTGATACACCAGGAGCCCTGTTCTATCCTAAGGCCACATCTGATCCAGACAGCCACTAACTGGCAGCCGGATCTTGTAATATTAAATACAAGCTAATTGCTATAATAAAGACTTAAATTACTTCCAGACATATGACAGCCTTGATAAAAGCTTCTGATAGTTGTTGTAGAGAGGTGCAGTTCCCTTATGGAGCAAAATACAGCACATTTTCATGTTGTCTATAGCTCTGAACTGTTTGGTGTGGAAAGCAGGGATGTAGTTTAATACCTAGAAAAAATTAAAAATTGTTTTTAGTGAAGTTGCATTAGTTCGGCTAATCTCAGTCCCTGTGAAATAAATAAACTATTTCTTGTTCATTTTATGTAACCTTGAATCTGACCTTGCTCTGCAGTGGAAATACCCCTGAGACCAGAGGAACAGCCTACGTGGTCTATGAGGACATCTTTGATGCCAAGAATGCCTGTGATCACCTGTCGGGGTTCAATGTGTGCAACAGATACCTCGTGGTTCTGTACTACAATGCAAACAGGGTACGTGCACCTGGGCTGGGGAAGTCACCTCTGAACAGAGCTGCCACAAGAAAACAACTCCAACATCTGTTTGTAAACACAGTTGCATGGGTATTTTTGAGAAAGAAAATCAAAACTGTTGGAGGAAATGAATGGGATATGTGGTCAGTTTCACGTTTACTTGGTGACTTGTGTGCAAAAAATGTACCTTTGGACAAAAAAGGGTGTTTGTGAGGGGTGTGCTCTGGAGAAGAGGGTGCAGAGGCTCCACAATTGCACAGCTGCAGCAGGAGGCGAGATCTTGTTTATGGGTAAAAAGTCTCCAGTTCTCGATGCCCTCCCTGTCACTGACCGCGTCCGGGGCCCTGTGACATTCTCCAGGGCAAGAATCAGACAGTGCTCTCTGTGTGATGGTGATGGAGTTCACAGTGATGTTGGCAGTACAGGGAAATAACTTGTCATGAGAGACTTCTTTTGTCTTCTGACATCTTTTATTTTCCTAATTACAGGCATTCCAAAAGATGGACACAAAGAAGAAAGAAGAACAGCTTAAGCTTCTCAAGGAAAAATACGGAATTAACACAGACCCACCAAAATAAACTGATCTTTTTTGGAAAACTGTTTTCAAGTGCTGCCGTCGAGTTCTTGGCCTAAACACAGGAATTTTTAACAAAGTGTAATTTTTTCTCTTATAAATTTGATAAGCTGCAATATGAGTCTTTAGATCTTCAGATTAGAATTAAATAAATGTAGAACATGGGGAAATCTGCTTTAATATTAAATCCCCCAAGGCAACATGCCTTCTCTGTACTGAGGGTGACCTGGTAAAGGCTGCATTGACCTGATTCGAGCAGGAGCTTTCAGAAAGAGACCGAGCAAGTTCTGTGTTTGACTGAACAAAGCAAGCCCAAGCTCACGTTTGTAACAAAGTTTATTTCACAAACTGTAGAAGATAAGCAGCCTTTTAAAAGGATCCAGCTGATAAGGGGACTCCAGACCAAGTACCTTGTTGCCAGTGATGGTGCCAGCTCTGATCAGCTGCAGTGGAACAACCCAGCTCTCACAGTACAAAAAAAAAAGTGTATGGGGGCTTTGTTGTGTGTCCTGGGTTTGGACTGAGGACTTGGTGTCAATTGAAGAACACATGACCAAAATGAGGCAGGAGATGAAGGTTTTCATTTTGATACCTGCAGTGTGATTGTTTTCTGCTTGGCATGGTTGAACTGTAACACATTTTCTGGACATACATTTTTAGGTGTAGCTGGTGGATGAAAAACAAATTTACTTTTTTTTTGCTCTTTTTTTATTACTCATGTCCTGTGTATAAAGATGAGTGTGATCCAGAGTATGCATAACCAGTATCTTTTGGAACTGGGAAAGAATAACCTCTGCCTGTGTTCTGAACCAGCTGGAAGTTGTGTGAACACGGGTGGTATCCTGCCTTGGGAGGATTTATTTGCACGGATGTGATGTTCCACTCCCTGACCAGACAACTTCCAGCCAGTGCAGATGGAAACCAGGGCAGATGCAAACATACTTTCCCTGAGATTTGTAATTCAGTTTTGTTTTTCAGTACATTGCACTGTCATAAAGGAATGTTCCCATTTCCTGCAATTAGATTTTTGTTGGAATCTGTCACTTGAGGAACAACACTGTGTCCATTTGGTGAAAATAAATAAATGTCTGCATATTTTGCTTTTTTTTCATCAAGGCTCGCTTCATGGTGTGCTTCTCCTGCATGTAACCTGTCCTGTTAGAAGGGAGTCCCTCATCACCCCAGTGATTGATGCAGGTAGGAGCTGTGGCACATCCGTGGGTACAGGGATGTCCGTGTGTGTCCCAGGTGACAGGAGGGTGCCCAGCTCTGGGAACAATGCCCAGATCTCACCTGGAGGAGATCCCTGGCATCTGCCCTGTGCTGTGCACCTCATTTGGCAGCTGGAAGGGGCTCACAGCAATATTCACGTTTACCATCTGGAGCCAATGACAAACTAAGCACATGTCATTCTACACTGAATGGCCCTATTTTCTTTGTTCCTCAAAGAAGCTATTACAAATTAATCAGATGCTGCAAAGAAAAGTTCAGTAATGGCTCATGGAGAGTGAGCCCCAAGCCAGCTCTGGGGGAACGCAGCCACGATGGCTCAGGTGTGATTTCAGCTTTGGGTGGGTGCTTGAAGTCCCATCCTGTGCCTGACCCAGGAGCATCCCACTGGATCTGCCCTTGCACACAGGCATGGGGGGTGTGAGCCAGAGCCACTCTTGGTGTGTGATTGCTCCATCCCTGCATCCTTCCCTTAAAACTGATGCTGCTTTTTGCAGCAAGAAGCCTTGCAGGCTGCAGTAACCCTGGCTGAGGTCGGGAACAGGCACTGGGAGACCTGGAGCTGGGAAGCTGGGTTAGGGGAGCAGTCCCTCCATGGCCAGCCTGGCTTCCAGGTCCTGCCTATCAGATTAACACAGACCAAGAGTTCTCAGGCAAGAACCAGATTGCATTAAAAATGTTAAAATTAATGAAATCCTACTGGGGAATTTGCTTCTATGTGAGCATTCACAGCTTTTCATGGTTTACAAACTGCTCTGTTCCCAAATATATAGCTTCTACATATATAAATATATATATTTATGTGTGCCATGTATATATGTACACATTTATGTACCAAACACTGGGATAACTGAAATCATTCACACCAACTGCTGGGCATTGAGAAGGCTCCTTGCTGTAACAGGAACTGGAGGTGCTTGTTGCCATGCTGGATTTATGGTTCTAATAAATAATGAACACTGATAATAAATACCAGAGTGCCAATAATGGTGCTGGATGCTGCCAGCCTTGTTTTAAATCATATGCAAATACCACATTGCTTCTGTCAATAGCAGAGAGCATGGTGCTTGCACTGCAGTGTCTGTTTTGATGAGGATTTGATGCTGTTTGAAAAACACATATAAAAAGCAATTCTTTCGGGTAATAAGATTAATAAAAATTCCTTCAATGCATCCTCAAGATCAGCAGCTTTTGATTTCTCTGAGAGCTCAGCTGCCGCCTTTCATTAAATATTCCATTTCATAGTTTTTCTTCCAGTGCCTGTTCAGGGCTTTCAATGTCCCTGCACATGTAAAATGAAATAATAATTTGTACCTGCAAGACAGGGGGAATGGAAATGGAATGCCCGGAGGACTGTTTCGATGAGATCTGCTCAAGATTTTGTTTGAAATGTAATATCAAAGAACAGGGAAATGAGTTCAGCTCACGAATGGCAGAGGGGCAGTAAATAAAGCAGATGTTACCAGCCTTGGCACTCTGCATCTGTGCTGGTTTTGTGTGTGCTCACTTCCCGTTTAATTTTTCAGGAAGTAGGACATGAAATTAAGACTGGAAGGTCATTTTTTTTCCATTGATGCTGTTTAGAAATTAGTAACAAGAGTATATCTGATTACACAAGCAATGACAGTAAATTTTTTCCAGTCTATTATATAGGGGTAATAATTATATGTACTGTGTTGATCGATGATACAATTAAATAAATTAACGCATTTGCAGTCAAATAAAGAGCTGAAGATTACATTTCCTCAAAGACTTTATTTCCCTAAGTATCACAAAGCACAATTAGTTTTCCTTTCAGATTTTTTTTTTTAATGAAATTGGCATGAAAAATGTAATAACCCCTGTTTCCAACCGAGGTCTCTGCAGAGAGGAGGCGATGAGGGAGAGCTTCATCAGCCGGCTGTAATAAGGATCTTACAGAGTGGGTAATGGCTGGTTGTACTGTGAGGGCAGAGGGGAAGAGCACAGCAGCAGCTCTGCAGAGAGAGGTGCTGAGATCGAGTACGATCAGCTCTCAGAGCCCAGCAGGAACGTGGTTTCCCCGGGAAGAAACCCGTAAGGGCAGAGCCATGCCCTGCCTGTTCCTCAGATGCAGCAGAAGCTCCCAAACAGCAAGGCCAAGAGGGGATGGAGGGAGCACAGGGCCATTCCAGGGTCACTCACACAATCCTTGGCATCCCAATTCGCTGTTGGGGCATTCAGGAAAGGGCCCAAACCAGGTGCTGGTCTCTGGTGAGACCCCACCTGCAGGGCTGTGTCAAGCTCTGGGGTTCCCAGCACCGGGAGGACAGTCCAGAGGTGGGACACCAGGATGAGCAGAGGGATGGAGCACCTCTCCATGAGGAAAGGCTGGGAGAATTGGAATTGTTCAGCCTGGGAAAGAGAAGCTTTGGGGTGACCTAACTGTGGCCTTCCAGGACCTGAAGGGTGCTGACAAGAAAAATGGAGAGAGATTTTTTAAAAGGACATGGAGTAACAGGACAAGGGGGAGTGGCTTCAAACTACCAGAAGGCAGGGTTAGATCATATACTAGGTAAAAAAAACTTTACTGTGAGGGTGGTGAGACACTGGAACAGGATGCCCATGGAAGCTGTGGATGTCTCATCCCTGGAAGTGTTCAAGGCCAGGTTGGATGGGGCTTTAAACAACCTTGTCTAGTGGAAAGTGTCCCAGCCCATGGCAGAGGGGTTGAAACTAGACCTTTAAGGTCCTTTCCAACCCAAACCATTCTGTGATTCTGTGATACTTTTGATTTTTTTTTTCTATTTTGTAATAAGAAACAAACTTAAACTGGATCATTGACAGGAACAGCTTAGACCAATGTGCTGAATCAAACTGTGTTTGACAAGCACAACAGGGCCACACCACCAAGACTTTAGGAGGTGCAATCTGTGACCCAGTGATCAAAGGAAGACCAGCAACAGAGGCCAGGGCAGTGGCAAAGGAGAGCGGGACCTTCTCAAATGATTTAGGAAAGCTGGTGGACATCAGATCCTGACAGATCTAATTACCAATTTTACTAATTTTTACTAATTTACTAATTTTTAACAGGAAATTAGCCTGCCCTAAATAAAAGAACTACTAGTGGAGGTGTAACCCAGCCACTGCAGTGACCTGAGATTTCTATCAAAAAAAGGGTTCTGAAAATCCCTTCATTTCATTATGGAAAGCAGAGTGAGAAAAAGATTTACTCCATTCAGTGTATAACAACCCGTAAGATACGGATTTATGGGTTTATTAATTAACAAGCTGAAATAAATGCAGCTCTGTGGGTAAAGTGAACATCTGAAAAGAGAAGATCACAGGCCATGGTCCCTGGCCAGATCACCAGTCTTGCTTCTCTGTGCTCATTCCCTCTTCCATCTCCAGGAGGTGGCACCTGGGGTCACCTCTGTAGCTTGCTGAGTGCTAGAGTGTTCTCCTTACACAGATAAAGGAAAACATCACAACTGTTTGATGTTTTCCCATTAAAATATCCATTAGGAGAAAAATGCAAATGATTTATAGTCAAGTTAAAGAAAAGTAACATCACGACCCAGTGATGCTCTGGTTTTCTACAGCAAAGAGGAAAAATGAGCCGAATGGAAAGAAATCAGACTTAGACAAGGCAAAATAACAGCACAGAGAAAGCTTCGCTGATCAGGTCCTGCTCCCAAATCCAGGTGAATGACAGCCTACACATCCTCCTGTCTCCAGAGCATTTCATGAATTCATATAAGCAGCAAATGAAGTAAATATTGCTGAGTCTCAAGTGCCAGAGGCTCAGTGCACAGTAAGTTTGCAGGCTTTGGAAACAGCAGCAGCTGATGCAGCCCAAAAACCCCGGAGTGTTCAGTGGCCGCAGCATCCCACAGTTCAGATTTCTTTTGAAAGGTGGAGGCACATAATCCTGCTCTTTTCTAGCCTTGCTCAGCTCCAGTGGAAAATATTACGGTAGTTTTACTGTTGTAAAGGCACAGAATTAGACCAGCACTGCATGCCCTTGACAAGCAGCACCTTCCAACTCTTCAGCAGCCAAATTCTGGCCAGAGTTGAGGGGCCATAGAGGCAGGGGAAATGGAGAGCCAGGAAACCTCTCCGTCCCAGCAGCCCTTAATTGCCTGTACATCTGGTCCCACAGAGATCTTCCACTGGGCCATCTCTAATAGAAGCAGTGCATGGAGCTACATGTACTTCATATAAGAGGAATAACTAACAAAAAATGGGTTGATGATTGAAGAACTTCTTGTACAGCAAAAAGCATCTTGGTGACCAGAAGAGAAAAACAGGAAAAGAAACTGTAAAGTATCAAGGTTTTATTGTTTTATATATATACTTATAATTGTTAAATGAGACAGTATTTTTTAAAACAGCAGCAAGCAGAACGTACAAGTTGAGAAAAGTGGCAGCGCAGGTAACTCTGTTTGGCTAATGCCCGTTCATGTACAAGGTGTACATTGGATTTTTTTTTCTGAGCACCTTTTGTGGTTTTTATTTTTTCTTGGTTTAAGTGTACAGTAAGGCAGTGGTTTTTTCAATAAGGAATATATANGTGAATTCTTCGTACATGCAAATTAAATAAAATGTACAACTCGAAAATGTTACACCGGGAGACGTTTTTCCTCAGAGCAAAGCTTCTAATAAAAGGCAAATACGGACACCACAAAGTTATTAAAGAGAAGGAAGGCAGAGGAAACCAAGCGTCAGGCGCTACTGACAGGACAGCTCGAGCAGGGAAGGTTGGGATTCCAGTGAAGATTCCTCCTGCCGCTGGCAAGGCGAGAAGGAACGGATGGTTATTAACAGATGTCTCCAGCCAACTCCCTCGGGAAGGTTCACTCTAACCTGAGAAGCTCCACGTCAAAGAGGAGGGTGGCATTGGGAGGTATGACCCCAGGGTGGCCTGTGGCTCCATAGGCCATCTCAGGTGTGCAGGTCAACTTTGCTCTTTGTCCTAAGCTCATCTGGGTTTTGGATGGCAAAGGGAAAGAGAAGACAAAAAAAAACAGCATTAGGAAGAAAACAAAAAAAATCCCCACTACTTGGCAGGTTTACAGAATCAAGGAGTGTTGGGATCACCAGATTAATAGAATTGTTTAGGTTGGAAAAGACCTTTAAGATTATTGAGTTTAAGGCTTGGAAGGAGAAGATCTTTAAGGTCCCTTCCAACCCAAGCCACTCTATGATTCTGAGTCCAAATGGTTTTGCTTCAAGCTGAAGCTGCCACAAACAGCTCAGACATGGCCTCCTCACTGCTCTGGCTTCTCACAGCAGTTATTTAAACTGCCAGAACCAGCGTGGAAGTGAGACGAAGTCTTTTCAACACGGTGTTTGGTTAGTCCTACCTATACAGGGGCTGGCTTGAGCTCCTTCTGCGGAGCGCAGGGTACAAGGAACACCATCAGCAAGCACTAGGAAAGGGCCCTCAGAGCTCTCTATTTGTGAGACTTTGGTGCCCAACACAGCCAGGTGCAGCACTTATTTCCCTAAACTCAGTCCAAGCCCCTGGGCAGGCATCTCACTTTTGCTGCTTATCCAGGCAGAGAGCCCTTGCCCCTGGGATGAGCAGGAATGCTGATTTCCCCCACTCCAGGCTGGCTCTGAAGGGAACTGCTCACTGAGATGTGGAGTTATCTTCTGAGTATTTTGGAACATTTTCAAACTTCTGTTCATGCACCTTACACTGGTGATGGAATATTTACTGGCCAAGAAACATCCCCTGATTTGAAGCACTGATTTTAACTCAGACCTCTCTCCCAAGATCAGGCACATCACTGGACTACAGATAGCTATGTGATAGCTCCTGCTGAGAATTGTTTCAGGTTGAATATTTTCAGGTTCTATAAAATATACCAAAGCTAGAGAGCCAATTACTTTGGGTAGAAGAAAAATGTGAAAATGAACTTTCCCACATTCAAGGAGTATTCATGGCATGGGGCTGAGGATGTCCAAGCCAATGACCTCCCCTGGTCCCCACAGAGATTTTGCATGGGGCTGGCTGTCCAGTGCTTGGATGTGTCCCTGCAAACCAGGCAGCTGGTAGGTCATGCCTGGGGTTTTAGGGATGAGGCAAACTTGAGCTGTCAGAAGCTGAGCAGAGAAATGCAGACCCTGCTGACATCTGACAGTCATTACACCAAGGTTTGCAAAATCCACGTGCTGGACATAGGGAACTGCCTTGTTCCAGGAGACTCTGTCCATCACACTCCACAAATCTCTCAAACCCTGCGGTGGAAGGAGACAGCCACGAGCTTGGCTTGTGTCAGTGATCCACTAGGAGGAGCAGGAGGGCAGTGTGTGGCCACACAGGTTTCTGGAATGGCTCTTGGCCACTTATTTTCTAAGGGACAGGAGTCGGGGAGTGAGAGGGGTCAAGGAAGAGATGAACTGATTCACCCAGTGCTTGCTGCTGCTGCTTTATCTGCACTGGCTTCTGGTTCCTACAGCTCTGCAGTCCTGAGCTCTCTTAGGCCTTTCTAGCAAATAATAAATAGTCCAACTCAAATTCTTCAGAGGAAGGTGGTATTTTTCACAGTTTAGGATTCCTCAAATGGACTTCTCTGGAAGAGAAGGGAATGTTTGCATTGCTTTCTCCACAGGGCTGGAAACCCTTTTCTCTTCCACCCCTCTCTGGAAAAGCATGGTTGCATCATTCCTCAGCAGATTGTTTCTCATGTTGCATTCTTCCCTTCTCTCTATTTGAGCATCAGAAGTTGTTCCTGTTGAAGTTGTTCCTGTAAGAGTATTTGAGCAGTTGCCTCCTACACTGAGCTCCTGGATCCTGAAATGGGAAGTCAGGAGGAATTTGCACCCTGATCTCATTCACTCGTCCACTTGAGCAGCCTGATCACACTCCTCACGTGAGGGGGGAGCCTCACAGCACTGCACGAAAAGCAAGACCTGGCAGTGAATTGTATTGTGAGGCTTTTATTGTGCTGGCACTCAAACTGTAATTAATGGAGGGCAGTTTTCTTTCTCTCAGCACAGGGTTGGTCAGTGAAAGTTTTGTAGCTGTGAGTCTGAAGTCATAAAAACGTAACAATGCAGTTTGGTACCTCATTCAGTAAGGGTCAGAATCTGTAGCTGGGTCATGGACGTCATCAAAAACAGCAGCTTGGACTTCTATGGAATAAAAAGCGGCTTGGACTTTTATGGACCTGAACAGAGGTCACTTCATAAAATGCTGCCACCTCAACATTCTAGAGGCCACTGCTGTCTGTTTGTGGAGCTGCCCATGGGAGAGAGACAGGGCTTATATGGCACCTGGGGAAGGGACTTCACCTCTCCCCTCCTAAATGCACATCATGGGGAGGGGATAGCCATGGATGGATGGATGGAGGGAGGGATGCAAACGACAGGGAATACTGTGCTCAAATGCACCACACTTTCACAAAAACGCTCCATATCCTACACTGTGATTTCCACTTGGTCTTGTCACCACTGCCCTGGACATTGCTGAGCTCACACACCCTTCAGCCAGCTCCAGGTTCAGCCAGAACAATTTAATAGTACCTGTGTAACCCCTTCTTCAAATCCTTTAATGACTTCTTGCCTGCCAATCTTGAACCTGAAAGGCTTGTTTCTGTCTCTGGAGGAATCAAACTTCTTTCCATTCTGTAGCATTCCTGCCAAAACAAGACATACAGTTTCAGTCTGAGCTACATCTAAATTTAAGTGCTGGAGGAGAGGGAAGGAGTGAAAAATTAATGTCTTGGTCACATCAGCTGCTCATTTCACTTTGAAGCCTCATTCAAAACAGGTAAGGCAGGAGAGGCAACTGCAGCGGTACCCTGCTGTTACCTTTGCCTTCCTGTAATTTAGGGTCTAAAATGGAAATACATTATTTTTATTATTCTCAATGCAACAGGTTATAACCCATACTGCACCAAACACTGCACAGACACACAGAAGAGCTGTTGTTTGCACAGCGGAGCTCCCTGCCTAAGTGGATAAAAGCAGGCAAGGAACAAGTGGGAGGCAGCAGAAGAGAGAATCCCAAGGCAGGTGCCTGATCCAGGGCTGCCCCTAATAACGTGTGTTACACAAGCGGGGCCATCCCACGCCATGTGTGTGAAACTTCCACACAACGTGACAACTGCGTGTGTCTCCTCACAGAGAAAGAACAGAAGAGACTCTGCATTCACAAACATGAAAACAGCAAAGACATTTATATGAATGTACTACTACCCTGGTTCTTCATGTTTTCATTCAGCCACGAGAGATGGTCACAGAACACGTTACTTCAGGTGACGGATTGAAGAAATTCCAATCCATGGGTTTTGAACACATGCCCAGATTCCTCAGCAAATGGACAAACCTTCACAGAGCACTACATGATTGACTATCCTCCTTCTCTTTTCAAAGAGTGAATAATTATGGTAGCTTTCAATTTAGAAGTACCTGGTACTTAAAATGCTTCACTCTGGATATTGCTAGGTTGGGCTGATACTTACACATTAGAATCAATCCTTTCTTTGTAGGGCTGTAGTGCCAGTGTTGTGGGCATACACCATGACTCTCCTATGCAAGGGCTTGTACAAAAAGAAGTTCATTAATCTGAACAAGACTCTGGTTGAAATGAAAAATAAAAAGTCCAGCTTTGAAAGAAAATGGTGAGAAAAAGTGTCTTTAAGATCCAATATCAAAGATGCAGTCTTACTAGCTTCTTTCCATTAAAGCAGCTATATTAACAGATCAGCTTGACGCACAAATTTTATTCTTCAGTGAAAACCATCAATTATTGTCCAAGAACAAAGAGGCATATTTTGCTTGCTTTAAAAGTCTGTACTATGACTCAAAGGTAAATATGAAGAGATGTGCCAGAATGAAAAACATAGACTAAAAAGGTAGGATTCATTTTACCAACTTTTAGGCTTCTAAGATGTAGCCTGCTACTTCTGAGCTAAATACTGCAGTCAGAGAAAATAGATAATCAAGTCAAAGAAAAATGCACTTTCAGGGAGCAATTCATCTAACTAGATCTAGGGATGTACATTAGGACATAATGAATCACATCCTAGCAGTGCCTATTTCTGTGCAATGAATAAAGAAAAGTCCAAACAACAGCTCAGAGAGAGATGTCTCCAAATTCGTTAGTAGTTAAACCAGTGGCAGTGGAGTTCTGGACTTGCAGTTTTAAGCACAGAGTGTTTGATTATTCCAGTGGGGTTCTCTGTCCAGATATTTTAGATCAATATTAAAACCAAATGTCATATTAAAGCAAATTAGCCATTAGCCAAGTCCAGCATTTGTCCAGGTTGGTCCTTCAGACACACCTATGTATGTGCCTAAGGCCTTAGAAAGAAAACTGTGGAATAACCTGCCCATAAGGAATGCTTCATAACCATTACCACTAGAGCCTGACATAATCCTTTAGTTTTTCACAGTAAAACAATGAAGTACTGTATGTGTGCTCTGATGCAAGTACATAGAATCACAGAATCACAGAATCAATGAGGTTGGACAAGACCTCTGAGATCATCGAGTCCAACCTATGACTCAACACCACCTTGCCAAATAGAGCATGGCACTGAGTGCCACATCCAGGTGACTCCACCTCCCTGGGCAGCTCATGCCAATGTCTAATCACCCCTTCTGTGAAGAAATTCCTCCTAATGTCCAACCTAAACCTCCCCTGGCACAGTTTGAGGCCATTTCACCTCATTCTGTCACTTGTTACTTGGGAGCAGAGCCTGACCCCCGCCGGCTGCACCCTCCTGTCAGGGAGTTGTAGAGAGCCAGAAGGTCCCCCCTTCTCCATACTAAACACTCCCAGCTCCCTCAGCCACTCCTCATTGCATTTACCCTCCAGACCCTTCCCCAGCTCTGTTCCCCTCTCTGGACTTACTCCATCCCTTCAAGGTCCTTCCTGAACTGAGGGGCCAGAACTGGACATAGAACTCAAGCTGTGGCCACACCAATACAGGGGGAAATTCACATATTATGCAATGTATCAGCTCAGTGATATCCACAAACCCCTCCAGGCAGGCTGGGAACCCACAGCAGCTCCTGCACAAGGTTTTGCAGCTACAGACTAAGATGCATTCATTTGTAATATAGAAATTCAGCATGTACTGGGGGAGGACAGGCAGGGAGAAGCAGCTCAGGGGGAACTCTCAGGCATATCATATAATCCTTTTTGAAGTATTTGATCTTAAATTTAAGTGACGGTCCTTCCTCACAGCACTTTTATTTTTAAACACATCATAAAACCTTATGATTCTATGAAATGGAAGAAGACTATTACAGAATCCCAATATTTAATAGTTTTAATATTAAAACTTAGTACTGTCATTACAGTTCGCATGTTCAAAGCAGTATGCAAACATTAATTATTCATCACATTAGCCCAAGGAGGTAAAGAAAATATTTATTATAAAATAGCCTCAATCTGGAAGTTCAGATTCAGATGCAAAGTTCCACAACACTTTAGTATGCATTCATTTAACTTTGTAACTAAATCCTATTAAAACTCTTAGCTTAAAGCTCCGATAGTTTACTAAACGCCCAACATCAATCCAGTGGCAGAATCAGAATTAACTCTTCAGAGATTCTGACAACAGCTCCTCCACAATGTTTCCGATTTAAAATAACATTTCCATCTGCCCATGAGCTTGCTAGTTTGATACACCATTTAAAAATGAATTAATCTCACTAGAAAATGCCAACAGAAGATGTGTTAGGCCTTGCAGAAGAAATCAGGTTTTTCTGTATTTACAGCAGCATCCTATTTTCAGCAACAGCTGAAAATTCATGAGGTTATGAATTCATAAATTTAACTTCCTCTGTCATCACCTTACTGCTTTTGGAGGACAAACCGGGGTGCAAAGAGTCAAATGTGTCTGTATTCACTGAAGATCTGGCAGGAGGGTCAATTTTTATGTGAGTGCCCCTTAAATGCACATCCAGTCTAGAGATGAGTCAGAGACTCCATGCGCCCGGAAGAAGTTCTGATACGGATTTAGACATGAACTTTAGATCTTTTCTATCTCTGTTTGAGAGTTAGAGTTGGCTATGCAGGCTCCTGGGAGCTAAAACAGCACAATGCTGTATTTTCTCTCTTGCTAATGCACCAATTGATTTTTTTGGGGGGAAAAAAATTGATTTAGTTAATATTCTTCAACAAGAACGGATGCCCATCTTCAGCCTGCATCTTTATTTATCTGGCTAACAGCAAGGAGAAAAAAACCCACAACCTGGAACTCAGCAACGACATTGTTTTGCAAGTCAGCACAATCAATAAGAGTTTTGACTGAGCAAGGACATCTAGATACCTATATGGTTACTTGTTAAAACCCCTTAGGTTTCTGAAAGGGAAAAATCATTGTATTAAAATAATTAATTGTACAAACTTGGTTATCAGAATATGGCATGGATTTGAAAACATTCTGATCTACAAGGCGTCCCAACTGAAAACCAGGTTTTAAAAATTGAGAGAGTGTAGAAGAGGAGACATTTCGGATCATGGGTCCTACTGAATCACTGATGTTCAGCTCACTGAAGCTGCAGATTAGAGGGCAGACGGATCTTTTTGTTAAGAAACATGACCACGGATCCATCCAAACTGCCAAGACTACAATGCCATTTGGGCTAAACTGGCAGTGAAAACACAGCTTCAGGTGAGGTTCAAACACAAGTTATTACCTCTTATTAAAACACAGGTGTGTCTGCAGCTGTTGCTGCACTACTTTTAACACTGCACTACTTTAGCTAAGATCCCATCACTGTTTCCTAAGGGCAGAGGTCTAATGAAATGACACTGTCTGCACTTGCCTAATAACTTCTGAGCCTTTGAGCCTATTTCCACCCTGTCTGGCAGAGGAATAGGGATCATACCAACATTAAGATCCTATGCATGTAATGAAAAAAATCTGCACAGAAAGAAGAGCCTGTAAGAGCTTCTACCAAGAGCAAGGGTCAATTTTTGTTATCAGAGAAACTGTTACTGAGGAGAGGTCAGGAATGAAAAGGCTGGACCGCAGACTAAGCTTCTTTTTGCTTCCTTTTATTCCTTCATCTGAGAATGATTCAGCTGGGAATATAGGCAATTACATAGAACAAATCCACAGAGCCAGCCCAGCTATTAGACACCTAATACACCTACTGTCCCAACAAAACCCTGCCCCAAATCATGGCCAAATTATTATACATACAAAGGATGGAGAGAGAGAGAACACTGAAGGCCATCCACGAATAGTCTGTCCAGCTTCTGCCTGAACCTGGGAAATTCACGTGTAAATTCCACTGCTAATGTTATCCAATGCAAAGGTAGAAACTGTGTCTCGACCTGTCATCTAGGCTACTCCCATGGTTAATGGAGAAAGAGAAGTATCTCCAAGAATGATTCATCCCACCTAGATTTGGATGTTAGGGCTGAAATAACCGCCTGGAACTGTTTATCATTCTCAGTCAACTACCTTACAAAAGTTAAACCAAGTGCTAGGCTGCCAGGTTTTTATAGGGCCCGACTGAGGCAGTATTAACTCAGCCATCCATCCCTAAATGAAGCAGGCAAAATTGCATCCCAGGCTTCACTGACTTCAGCATTTACTAAATGATTTGTCTCTGCAGTGTTGATAAATTTTGGGAATCAGAAGACAAGATCCTAATCCAGGACAAATCCCTTGATTTCACTAGTTGCTCTCTTTTTATTCTGTACAATGGGATTCACTTACCTCACAAGTATTGATGGGATAAACTGAATTAAGTAGGTGACTGTCAAAAACCAGCATCCTTCATCTACCAAGTACTCCATTCCCTTATTTTTTTCACACAGTAGTTACCTATGGAATGTAAAGGCAATACATGTGCTTGAAGACAGCTACTTCCTGAACACTTTTTGACAGCAGAAAGAGGGGCAGATATTCAGAAGGTGTTTCTAGGACACTATCCTGTTTCATTTTATGTAGACCAGAGGCTGCTCAGGACAGGGACTATATTCTGATGCTCCTCAATGCCATCACCTTTCCAATTATGCCCTGTAATAAATCTGTGCTGTTAGGAACATGTCATTGGGTTTTGTTCCTAGGACTTTCTGAGGAGTTAATGTTGCTGTGGGTTAAGAATTTTGCATCTCAAGTGTTTCTTTTTTTTCTTCATAAATTGTATTGTTTCTATGTCAAGGTATATCCATATTCTGTCAGTAGAATATCACAAAGGCTGGAAAGTCTGATCTTCCCCCCATTTACAACATGCAACTATTACTAATATCCACTTTTATCCTGGAAAAAAAATTATCAGGAAGGTTCTAGTTACTGCACAAAGTCCTTATGTCAACACAATGTATAGAGGAAGGCATAGTTCAGCACAACTGCATAGGGGTGGTGGGAGAAACACATCCATGAAGTCACAAATCACATCCCAGGCTGATTCACACCAGAAGAACTCCACTGTGATGTTACTTGCATTTTACAATAAAATAGATCAGTTCTCTTCAGGACTCAGTTCTGACATACTGTGGCAAAGCACTCCCTGCATTCAGTGGTGTTCCCACCTTAGCTTGTGGCTGAGTCTCAGGCTAACACACCTGAAAAACATGCGGTTTCCCATCAGGAACAAAAACATTTCCCCTATGTCTTGGTGTTGAATGCAGAGATCTGGGCAGCAGTTTTCTAGGCAAATACAGTCGGTGCCTTGTGTTTCTGCTTCCCAGTTACCTAACTCAGCTCTCCAACTCATTCCATCAGAATCCAGATGTATGTCAGCCAGACATCTCACACTTCTTCCATCTTAATTTCATTATTATCTCAAACTGCAATTCACTGTTTTACACGTTTTTGCCGTAACAGCAGCTCCCTGTAACCTGTAGTTATACCTGGCCATGAGCCTCCTCCTGTCACAATGAAGTGAGCAGCACACACCTCTGATTTCCTTGATCTGACTTCCAAAGCAAACTCTTCCAGACAAATTTGTCATCTCATCAATTTTACTGATGGCAATTGTAATTGAAACAATGAGTGTCGAATGTGAGCTGAAAGATGCTTTCACTCCATACACTATGCTGGAATAGGGACCCTCTTACTGTGTCCTGTCTGAGGACTTTGGCAACTGAACCGAGAAGGGAAGCCTGGCTTTTCAAGGGAAAGGCTCAACAACAGAGGTTGAGTACCACTGCAAACACTCAGTTTTATCCTGCTAACATTTCCTCTGCATAATATAAACAAAGTCTTGTGTGGAGAAAAGGATTTACTGTCTTAGACTGCATTTTCCTGACAGTTTGCAGCCACTTAGGAAAAAAATTGTTAATATTTTAAGGGAATTTTCAGTCTAGAGGGATAATAGCTGAAGAAAAGTAGGGAAGGAGAGATGCACAACTGCAGCATATCAGCCCTTTACCACAATTATTTTGTTTTGTCTAGAAAGGCAACAGCAAGGACTTGAATGTGCCATTTGTTGCCATGACAAACAGACTCAAAGCGAAGAAGTGGGAAATGGATAGCAGTGGTGGGCACTTTCCAGTTCCTACAGTGCACTCCAGTAACGCTTCATCTTTTGAACACAGGCAGCCTTGCTGCTTCATTTTCTTCGTGTATTAGATACTCATATATCTTTAATGTGGAGTAAGAGCAGCACAATCAATTATTTATTATGCAGCTGACAGCATGCAATGAAGACACAACAGACAACTCTTCTATAATGCATCACCGTGGGCTATGAATCACTGTTGCGTACAACCACAAGACAATATGAAAGAACCTTGCACTTTAGCTCGACTTCACAGCCAGGAAAATTACCTGCAATTGTCTAGTTCAATCTGCTGAAAGGCATTATTCTGTCCTCGTGGCTTTAGGGATTTTCATACTTTTAAGAAAAGGAAAAGTAGATTTACCTTCAAGGGAGACATGAGGTTCACTAAGCATATTCTACTTAAGTTGTAAAGAGACCAAAACAATTCCTCTGGTATCCCGTCACCTTAAAACAGTCATATTTTAGAGTTTGATTCTGTTACTGTTAAAATGTTCAGCTGTAAAATATACATGCACTGCAGCATAAGGCAAATTTCATTTGAATAAGCATGGCAGAATCAGGTCAATGTGGGCATGCTAATGAGGGGGACGATGGATGTTTAAAGCAGCGTTTTAGGGAGAATATATTAATACAGTAATACGTTGCATCTCTTGTGTCTCTATCCCTAAACACCATGTCCTGTAACACAGGGTCTGCAGGGTGAGGGAATGTTCCTCACTGGTCTGGGTCTTTCTGCCCCTGCCCCCTGGTAGCAGCCCAAAAGCACAAAGAACAGTTCAAGCATGGCTGTAATACAAAGAAGAGAGTCTGCAAGATTTCCCACACAAACACAAGCAGCAGAGCTTGCCCAAAGAATTCTGAGCACCTCGTGTACCATGAGAACGGGGCAATACAATAATCTCCTTTTTGTTTTTATCGTGGTTTCATTCTCAGCCTCATCTTATGCCACATGTATTCCCTTCCCTCCTCCCTTTTTGTTTCATGGTTGCCTAAGTTCTGGGGATATGGATTTGACATTTTAGCCTCTGGTGCATACACAACTGTGCAGGCGACCTCCCACTGGAAAGTTACACATTTTCATAGCAGGTTAATCCTCACTGAAAGAGGTGTGAATGTCACAGCCACTGCCTGTTAGGGTATAGCACAAGAAGGGCCCAAGGCGGGACTCCAGAGCTTCTCAACACAGATCTGGGTGCAGGGAACATGGAAAAACACCAGAAAAGCATCTTCAGAGGTTTCTTGTGAAATCTCTGAGCATGGCTTTGAGATCACATGAGAGAAGACCTGAGGTAAAAGGACCAGGTTCTTAATTCCTCCTCTGCTCAGGGAAGAAACTGCCAGAAGAAACACCTTCCCAGCCCAACATGACAATACTCCTCAGCAGTCAGATGGGCTTTAATGATAAGCTATTTTCAGATTGGGCATCCTTTGGTTTTCAACTGTCTAGACCTGTAGTATGTTTTCTTCTAAATAAATTTGTGCTAAAAATCTTAAATTAAGTGCAATACTTCTGATTCCCTTGGCTTAAGCTAGCAACAGCCTAGTGACAGATCTACCCATCTCTAGTAGGGCACTGAATTAAGAGCTATGCAGAGAATCACAGAATGGTTGGGGTTGGAAGGAACATTAAAGATCACTCATTCCAACTCCCTGTCATAGAGATTCCACTAGATCAGGTTGCTCTGGGCCCCATCCAGACTGGTCTTAAACATTTCCAGATATGAGGGAATCCCCACCTTCTCTGGCCATACCCAAAGACAATAAATTTGAGCATGAAAAAGCATATTATTTATGTGTTATCACTTAATACCAAGATGTTAAAATGGTATGTTAGCTTTTAGGGCATTTGGAACTGAAAAATAGCATTTGTTCCCACATCCCTGGTAAATGAACACTCTTTCTTTCCCATAGGTCCTTGTTTACCTGGTTCTTTTATTGCATTCAACTTTCTGAACGCTCAGCATGGCTACAGCTCCTTCACAGAGGAGTGTTTTACTGAGACTCATCTTGACAAACACAGCAATCATCCAACATCCACAAGGATGCAAAAGACTTAGCAGCTACTCTGTTCTTAAATAAGATGGAGAAAAGGAAAAAACTTCATTGGAAAAAGAGAGAAACACACAGGACGCATACAAGAGAAGTAAACAGTTTATAAAAATGGGTGTTTACTGAGTAATGTAAGAAGGCACAGTCAATGCCAAGATTACATATATTCTAAGTAAGTCAGAGGCAGACATTGCTGTTCCACCATGATCTCATATGTACATAGAACATACATAACTCAGAAGTCCAATGCTTTTCATCCAGGGTGTCCAACTTTTTGATCTAGACTGGTCAGACATCCCTGTAATATGTCTTAATTTAGAGATGTGGTATAACTTTCCTGCCTGGCATTATGCAATAGCCCCTCCCTTCGCAACTGTTTGGGGAATTCCTGGGGATTCATCTCCTCCTGCCTGCGATTCCATGCAGAAAAATTAGACATTACTTCACTGACATCAATTTGAGGCCACCATGGGGCCTCACTCCAGCATAACACACAGAGTTTCCAGGGTGATCAGGTGACACCCACTGCTGGTTCACTCAAGGGATGAGTCCCTTGCTGGGATGGAAAAGGCATCTTGATGCTGCGCTCTCTCCATTGACATGGACACTCTGTAGACTTCTAGGTAGCTAAAGACAGTCGAGCTTAATTCCATCTAAAATTACTCGATGACAGTCAATATTAGTGAAAAAATGCAGCCTAAAACCAAGCTGGTTTTGATTTGTCCACCAAATGCCTTCCAGTG
This sequence comes from Oreocharis arfaki, assembly GCA_013398015.1. Classification (NCBI taxonomy): domain Eukaryota; kingdom Metazoa; phylum Chordata; class Aves; order Passeriformes; family Paramythiidae; genus Oreocharis; species Oreocharis arfaki. The sequence goes on from VZRR01011736.1 coordinate 21,644, forward strand.
GATTATGTTGCCTGAGGTTCTCTAGACTCAGTGACCACAGATCTACCCAGCCATTTACAGTGTACCAATACACTCAGCAACCCTGCTGTACGAATCACAGAAGACAAGAGCCCCTTCTAGTCTTTGAATGAACTCTGAGAAGGGTTCATGACCAAGTTATGTACTGGGAAACCCTCACTGTTTTGTCTGAAGTTCAGCCTACCACTAACATCAGATAAACCCAGTACTTTGCTGAGCAGAAGCTTTGTCGTTTGCTGCAGCACTCCAGTGGAGGAATGCCTTATTTTACTTTTCTAGACTGTCATTTTAAAAGGTATGTGAGATACACTCATCAAAGATATAAATCTTTCCATGGATGTATAGTTTGCTCTTCCCACCTACTAGGAATGCAACTGCTTTCACAAAAAAAGGAGTATTTTTGCAGTATTGTTTTCAATGTAAACAGTGTTTCACATGCTCCAAGGCAGACCCTGGCAGTGTCATAAATATCATTCTGCCGGCAAACTTTGAGTTTGTTCTGAAATAATATTACTATGAGATTAAAATTTTTTGCCACATTTGTTTCCTGTTTTTGTTCATAATTTCCAATGCTGCAGATTCTCTTTGGTGTGAACTGGCACAGTTCCCCTGATATCAATGAAAGTACAAAAATATATGTGGCAGTTTGAGACCTGGATGTCAGTAATTTAAATCTATGTTGTATCATGCACTCAAGACTATTCTCCAGAGCAGAATCCTGCAAGAATATGGAATACTGCAGATTTGTCATCAGAGCAAAAAGCTGGATGTCAAAAAGAATAAGTTGTGTCACCAGACAGCTGTGAAAGTATAACTCACCTTCGTTTTATTCCCTGTGAAACAAGCATTGCAGTTTCACCAAGGTCAGCCAGCCAACAGCATATCCAGCAATAATATTATTAACTAACATACTTTGCCTTCGATATCCTGAAAGATTTCATTCAGTAAGCCTTTAAAGTATCTTCCGAGCCACAGCAGAAAGGAGCTATTAACAGCACAGTTAGTTCTTATAAATAGGTCTTTTCCATCTCTAAGTTTTGATATCAGTGATATTATAAATGAACTATGGAAAAAAGTGGCAGCTGTTATCTTGACAGATGGGTCTCAGGCATTGCTCTGCTGGACAACAGAGTCGTCTCTCTGAAGAACAATAGGAATTTCCGAGTGCCTGTATCTATTTCCATCTTAATAAGCCACTCATGTCTTGGGCAGTGAAGAAGCAAGAACGCAAAATAAACATTTTAGGGGACACATCTCAGAGACAGGGCTAAGAAGAGGGGTATCACCTATTAGGGACTTTCCCCTTGCGTTTTACTGAAGTGAGAGACAGAAAAAGAATCAGAAGTTTCTTACAGAGGCAATAGGGACAAACAGACACTTCTAGAACGTGAGATACAGAAAGCTTCTTCTTCACCAAGTGAAGAGCAGCCGATAGTCAGGTAGCAGGACACAGTAAGTACAAGGATGAATCTCAGTTTTAATATCTTTCTGAAACTTAGCATCATCATCCATTCTGGATGTAGAGCTTTGAATCCAGTTTTAAGCACAGAAACAAAGCTGAGAAAGTTCATCCTTTTTCAAGGGTGGCTGAGAGAAATGGTACTGCCACCCACCTTTCCTATCATCAACACTCGTTAAGGCACTAAGAGTTCACCTCCACCTTAACTCTGAATTTAAACTTATGTTCTTCACCTTTTCTGATAGTATTCTCATCATCAGACAACCAAACACTCAGTGGTATCACCCCCTATGCTCCTTCCTTGAATATATATGGTAGCTGGAAATGCAGAACAACGGAGTTAGGAGAAAACTAAACAAGTAGTAATTACAGAGGTCAGTGGCATGAGCAGAGATCTGGATCCCAGTTCACAGACTCATGGAACCATAGAACAGTCCGTGTTGGAAGGGGCCTTAGATAGATCATCTCGTTCCAATCCCTCTGCTATGGGCACCTCTCACTAGCCCAGGATGCTCCAAGCCCCATTCAGCCTGGTCTGGAACACTTCCAGGGATGAGGACACCACATCTCTGGGCAACCAATCCTTACTCCCAAGACTTTTTAGATCAGCAGTGCCTGATGTGTAGGGTTTGTCCCTGCATTGTCCTCACTGCCTTTAGTGGGAGTTTGAGGATGGACTGCACAGACCGTAACATTTTCCCAAAAGCAAAAGTATTTTCACACTCAGGACTGCTGCAAACAAAAGATGTTGTAAATTAAGCCAGTTTAGATACTACTAATAGAAATGGTAGTCAGTCCATAGACAAAAACAACAGAGACAAACATCGCTAAAAATACCTCAACAGCACGACAGAGTGGAGAGCAACACAAGTTGAGTGTGGACAAAACAGCAAAGCGCTACCTAAACAAATGTATTATTACACCACCAATGAAAAGCTTTCAGACTCTACAGTGAAATGTGTAATATTATAATCTGAAAAAGCAAAGACTGAGATAGCGCATACATTGCATAACTCACAGGGACTGCTGTAGACCAGACTGCACTCTATCCCAGGTCACACTATCTTTTATAATCCCAGCATGTGCAACTGAAAAAGTAGCACCTATATGAGTAACTTACTATGTGAAGTCAATAAAAAATCTATTCCTAGCAATCAAATGGCAAAAGCATTCAAACCACAGTGTCAAAGGGAGTTTTTGTGTGGAAAAAATAATCAATATCCTGTTCAATTCAAAACTTCAGAGAAAACATGGTTCAGGGTTGAATGGGATGAAACATCTTGCTCTGGAAAATAATAAAAAGAAAAGGCTTATGTTCATCTGAAATGTTTCATTCTAGTGAGACTCTGTTGCTTGGTTTTCATTTAAAATTCAGCTTTGATGAGGTCTAAGGAGTTCCTGAGCACCACCACCTTTCCAATTACATAACACCAAGTATTGTTTAGCTACATCCAAAGTAAAAGACACCAGAGTTAATAAAGAGCAAATACAAAAGGAAAAGAGAAAAGTTTAAATTCGTAAGAAGCTTGCTGAAGTGGAGGCATACCAGATAAAATTCAAGTATCCACACAGCCAAACCAAAAAAAAAAGAAAGGCAGAACTGACCTAAATTTTGGATCAAAGAAGCTGAGATTTATGTGAGAGGGATACAGTTATCTAGCCTAAAATAATCATTCACCAAGACACTTGGGTATTCTACATTGCTTTTAAAAATAATTGAACAGATCTCCCCATACCAGGTAACATGGCTCACTCTAAGATCTAAGATCTGTTATGGAACATGTAAACAATTCCTTGAAGTTCCTGCTTCCATTTTCCCATTTTGCACAGCAAAAAAAGAGGCTTGTAGCAGTTAATTTCTCTCTGTTTTGGGAACCATTTTAATGCTTACACACAGATCTGCTGATTTACTGGCTGCCTGCACAGGGAGTTTCAGTGATCCTGCTCCCAAGGGCAGCAATCACCCAGGATACTGGGTCTTTGGAAATCATTCATCAGACTTTTAAGTATTCTGGCTGCTTGTGTCATAAAACACTTGCCAAGAAAAAAGGAAATAAAATGGAAAATTACAGCTATTATAATATTTACTGTATCAAAAGTCTAAGACAGCCATAACAATTCTGGTAATTCAATTCTTGATCTATGCATATTTCTGTAAATTTTGTGTGCTTTGTCTTAGTCACAACATCATCTGCCTTGCCTGTGCACTGTGTGCCCTAGTGTTTGCCTTCTAGCAGGAGGATTAAATACTGCCTTCTGTCCTTATGGATCCTCACATTTTTACTTGCTGTTCACAGCCTTCTTGGAGAGGTGACCACACATTTCAAAGCCCAGTAGGGTTGCTATTTAGCAGCCAACTCTCCAAGAAAAAAAACCAACCTGAATATCAATTTTTGCACAGCTTACAAATGACCCAGTGAGCCCTTCTGTGATCTGCCCTTACTACTAAGGTGCCTTCCAGAACACAAACAGCCTTTGCTGCAAAAATCTGAGCACCCAGCTCTGGAGATTATGACAGCAGACTCCTAGAGAGCAAATCTCAAATTAACATTTTGCTAAACAGTTGCAGAAATACATCTTCCATCATTGCTTCCCAAGGGTTTAAAAAAAAGTAGAATGATTTAAAAAAAAAAAAAAAAAAAGGTTATAGGTAGCCACATGCATTTGGATTGCAACACTGAATTAAGCAGTGGAGTAATTTTTGGAGCAAATATAATAGTCTGCTTCTGCTCAGGTGTAATATTTTTCTGCCTGTGTTACACCAAATAATGTGTTTAATATAGGCACAGGGCACCCTGCAAGCAGCCAGAACTCCAGCAGTGTTTAGTTGCATCTCTTTTTCCAAACTCCTTTGTAGGACCATGAAACCTAAATATTGGTGCATTGCAGATTGTCATTTTTAGCTGCTGCAATACTCTGTCTTGTTTTGGTCCCTACTGCCAGATGACATCATCTTGTAGCAACTTTTTCAGTGGAACAGCCAATGCTGCTTTTCCCAGGATACTGTTGACTAGAAATCCAACAATAGCATATTTTCTTTTTTTTTAAAGTTTTCCTGCTGCAAATAAGACTGGAGGGATGGGAAGGAAGAGGAGATGACAGAATCCTGTCAGCAAGGAAGATCACAGGGGGCTCTGTGATCTTGTGCAGTGATGCACTTACTGTTGTAGTGCAGCCTGAAGGTGGATCATACCTATACCCAACAAACACAGTCCTTCAGAGCTGGTGCATGTGTGGATACATACAATTCTGTTTTCTCACATCAGCTTTAGCTTTGTCATGTTCTCCACCTAGTAATCTAATAATGCCTAGAGGTGAAGCCCTAGCAGTGAAAAAAACAAAAGCCACCAAACAACAAAACACAGAAAGGTCCTGTCTGCCATGCTCCAAAGATGATTTCTGCTACAAATGCTTCACAGGCTGAGAGCAAGACATCTGGCTGTAATGTAATATGGTTCTGTAAGACAAAATATATTTGTCTTGGCCTCCACATCAAGTTTGAATTTTAGAGATGCACTGTGCATGTTCAAATCAAATACAAATTTCCTCTGGGTGAGCTCCAAGACCGGTGCTGACTCTTGGTATTGCTTAATAAAAAGGGGAGGAAGATTTAAACTACAGATTTTTGGTTTTTTTTTTCCCAAATGGTCTAATGCTCTGCACAGCCATTAAAAGGAGAAGGAGTTTCACACATGACATGAAGCTGACATTGAGCATTTCTATCTATGGCACAATTATGTTTTTACTCTAATGCAGACAGACTCCATCCCAGTGACTGGGAGAACATGTTATCTGATCCCTAATTGGTTTAATAGTCTATAGAACCTTTTTAGGCTTGTGCTCAGATATGATCTTTATTTCTGTCTTTGTGGTGACAGTGCTACTCGACTGAGTGCCTTAGGCCACATCTCCATTTGGTTGCTAACATCTCAATCATTTCAGCTCAGAAGAGAACACAAATCAGCGTCACCTGTATTTTTAAGGTTACAGGAACATGTAACCCTTGTTCTGATCTTGTTCAGAGCAGCTTCGCATCCTGTAGGCTCTGCTAAAGTGTTACAGAATGCAAAGCAGGGGGTCTGCTTTTTTATCTGCTTCAGAAGCCTTCCTGGAGATTAGGAAGTGTTGCTCTGCTCTCTCCCACCTTGCTATCTGGACACAGAAGTCCTATGCCACCTTGCTATCTGGACACAAAAGGTCAGGTTTCAAGCTGGGGCAAATCAATCGAACCTCAGAAAGGTCAAGAGAGCAATGCGAGCTCGTACCGGCTGAGGAGAAATTCTCACTGAGCCATTCCAGAGATATGAGACTTGGGACACAGGGTTTTCCCATCACACACTCTCCTATAGCTATTTTCTATCCTCCTACACTGTTTCTCTAGCTCCCTAAATAGTCTATTCAATTTCTTGCTATATTTTCTTTTCTCACTCACTGTATTTAAAGACAATTTGCCTTCCTGGAAGCCAGAAAATAAACATGTTCTAAACTTTGCACCACAAAGATTTTCTAATACGGAATTACTCTGCTCGACCCAGGACTAATAAAACTTTGTGGGATTACAAAAGATACAGTGAGAATATATGCCCACAATCCATTTTTAACAGTAAGTAACATTTTCTTCATATGTCCTTGTACCAAGAGTCTACTGAGAGGGTAGGAAGGAGAAACGATAGAGCTTCTCTCAGTGTCCTTGCACATACACTTTGAAAGGACCACAATACAAGAGAGATCTTCGTGATTTAAGTTGTATGAAGAAAAAAAAAGATGTGTACGAGACACAAAAATAGTTAGGTTTCAACACTTTTTACTGCAACAGCAGAACATGACATAAAAACTAGTATCTTGGCTGAGCACGGAATAAAATGAACATGTTTCATTACCTTAAGATAATGATTGTATTTTTTTTTTTTAAACACAAATTCAAAGAAAATTGAGCCAGGTTCATATTGGCTGGGTTTGCTGCATTGGTGTGACTGCTAAATATAGGTAAATCAAACCAGAGCTCCCTACTCAAGTTTGACCCTATATTAATAGCAGTATGCATGACCCCAAGACACTCCTACATTAGTTAGTCTGAGTCAGGGCAGACTCCCTGACTCATCCAAATTGCACTTCTCATTTTGGGTAACAGTGGCATGGATGTCACAGGAGGAGCAGTAAGCGATACTTGTATTAACACCTTCATTTTTGGAAATGAGGTGTGCCTGCTACAAGCAGCTTGAGGAAGGAAGGCAAAAAATAAATAAATCAAACTATGGCTTGTATAGAGAGACAGCCATCCCTCCCTGTGGGTGGGGAAAGTGCCAAGGAACAAATTAGATAGTATGTACAAAAGGAACAAAACCCCTCTATCTTATTGTTTACTTGTGCCATTAAATGTGTATGCTTTGGGGGAATGCCAACCTGCCCCCGGGAAAATCCGGCCCATCTCGAAGAGAGTCATCATTTACCACTGAAAAAAAAGAAGGAGCAGGGGTAGTGAGAGGCTAAGACGATCGGGTTTAACTTTCACTGGCCCAAAGCCAAATATGCAAGCAAAGGCTTAAGAGAACTTTCTACCGATGTCTCTGTGCCAACAATAGATGTGGACAGGACAAATATTTACAGACTGAAAGTGGAGGGAGACTAAAGGGGGGGAGCCAGACTCTGCCTGAAGTGCTTATTATACCGCTCAGGGGCCGAGGTGACTGCAGGCCGCAGACAGGATGGGCTGACTCAACCCACAAGATGTCTTTTCACACGTCCTGTGCCATGCCTGCCTCCCTTTCCCTGGGGGTATTAATAGAAGGGCAGTCATACTATACATTCTACAGAATAACCACCTCGCTCTGAAGTGAGCCCAGGCAAGGCTGCCCGTGGGCTAAAACATGTTTAAAAACCCCAAAATGGTCCTGGAGACCTGGCGGAGGTGTTGACTCTAGTGCTCCGTGCCCTGAATGTTCTCTTTCTCTTTATCTATCCCTCCGAGGTCACCTCACTCTATAAGCATCTCTCCTCAACACCCAAACATGTCTTAACATTGCAGGAAAATGAGTTATTAAATAGGTAATTTGGCTGAGAGATGTCTCTCACTTTACTTGCCTTCGAAAACATAAAGTAAATATCATAGTACTATAAGTGTGTATCTGACTGTCTCCCTTCCTCCTCTGCTCTTTGTTGTTCATCTTCCTCAGCTGTCTGAGAATGAGAGCTTCTTTTAATCCGTTTTTTGCACAGTTAAGCACAATGGAGTTCTTGAATGATACTACATACAAACATAATCAAATTCTCCTTTCTCTGTTACAGGAAACAACGACAATGCTATAAAAAAAAATTATAACTCTATAGTGGTGGGGAGGACATTTCAGAGCAGAACTTTGTCCAAAAGCATCTGCATTGAAAGCAACCAAAGAACCATTAAAATGGTTGTTTATTTGTGATAACTGCCTAGCTCATTCCTTATTTTTCCACAGCTAAATGTGTCACTCACCCTGGAGAGCAGTTTATCACTGTGAATAAATTCAATCTGTAGATCTCCCCAGCTTTGCCTTCCTGAATATTTTTGTCTGAAGCCCAAGAACTGCCACTGGCTGATCACTGCAGATCTTTAGCAAGCAGAACAGTGAAATAAATAGCCACATCCTGAAGCAGCTGATTACAGGACTATAAATGCATTATTTTCAACCATTTCAAAAGCAATTATTCCCCTTCTTCCTATACCCCCATGTTTGGAATAACTGGAAGCACAGTCAGAGATGCATGGAAAAACACAAAAATTGTCTGAAAAAGCAGTTACGTAATACAGGAATAAATACAACTCTTCAGATGGATGTTAAATAATGAACTATCTTCTGTTTCTCAGTCACTTTGAGCTTTGATGCCTCAGCGTTTTGATGTCCAAGGAATGCCCAGGTGTACAAATGAATAATTTTCTATTTACCTTTTCTCCTAAGAAAATAAAATCAGTAATGTAACTCCACCAATGTCACAAACTGATGCAATATGCAGCCTTCAAGAAGTAGATGAACATTCTTCCTATGCAGCCCTAAGGAGACCCATAAAGCAAACACAACCGTGTGTCCTCACAGATAAACCACTGTTTACCTTCTGTGACTCTGACAATGCATTGCAGAGTACCAGGAGGGTGTTCCTTGTAATTACTCTACCATGCCCATCAAATTCCTTGCTTTTTCTCCCTCTGGCCTGTACATGCCAGAAATTAAGACAGGCATGCCCTGAACATCTGCAGGTGCTAAATCATGCATTGGACATTCTTGTCATCAGGTTCTCAGTCTGCCCAAAGTAAGATTAAACAGAAGATGCAATAAACTGCCCTGTGAGGCCAGTAGCAAGCTCTGGGGCTGGCTCCAGAGCCACGCTGAGGCTTGCGAGTTGAGCGAATGCTCCGAGGCAGCCTGGATGCTGCTCCACGAGCACTTTGTGTGGTGCTGCCAGGAAGCAGATCCCCAACACTGCATGTGCGTGTGGTATTGCTACTGCCAAGACAAATGTAATCATTCTCAGTCTAATCCTAAAACCCTTCACTCTTTTCCTTCTGTTTTGAGCTCTGTTTCTGCTCTCCAGCCAGAAATCTCTAAGCAGGCGCTGACCTGTCTGATCCCAGCTGGGGTCTGAGCCAACATGGATTAGCACCACTGGAGAGCTACAAAATCATGGCTGGGGCATGTCGAGGTCATGGACGTTTCCTCAGCTGAAATTGCTCTCTCTCTCCTTTGTAGCCATGTACCTTCGACCTAACTTTGCAGCTCAGAGAGCTGTAGATACTCTGTCTATACTGGGGTATTTCCATGTTGCATGCCGGGGTCACTCAAAGGCTGCCCTCCAGATCAGACTTACTCTATATTCAGACAGTGGAATAGAAGTGCAATCCTGGGCACAGCCCAAGGGACTCTGTCTACGTCTGTCTGGCAGTTCAATACTGTGCCAGGCCCTGGGCACATGGCAGGGGCAGTCTGCAGCGTGCCTCGGGGCAAGCCTGTGATCAGGAGCAGTGGCTCACACACCTTCCTGCTCCCAAACCTTGTCAGCTGTAATGTAGACACAGCCTGGGGTGCTGGAGAATGAGAATGTGCTTGTCTCCAACCCAGCAGAGCTTCCTGAGCCAAAGGCTGAACGTGCCACGTCTCCTACACCTGTGAATCACACACATGTACATAACAGAAGGCAGTCAACATCTTTATTAAATAAACTAGTAAGTACTTAAAATTGCAAGCCAAATGCAACTAATCTTCATTTAATGTGGCCAGGCCTGTCTCCATGATTCATAACATCAAAAAGTCTGGTAAAAGCTGAGAAACACACGGTGCTTGCTGCAGAGTCACTCACACAATCTCCTTTAAACTGAAAATGTATACAAAATGCAGTAGGTAGCAACCAGATTAAAAATGTCACACCTACCAGGATAACAGAATGTAATATCTGGTCTCATACACACTCACTATTATATAAAAATGTTGGTTGAAGATACAAATTTCTCCCAACATCGCTGCAATGCCTGCATCAACACACCCATGTCAGAAACACAACACTATGACAAGTGGCACAGGTTTCATAATCACAGAATCATTTAAGATGGAAAAGACTTCTAAGATCGAGGCCAACCATTAACTTAATATTCCCAAGCATTTTTTGCACGCAAACACAGGACAAAGGGCAGATATTTGAAGATAATTAGGTGTCTAAAGATGCAGTAGCTCATACAGGGCATTTCAAATGCTCCTGGGCATCAAACTTCTTTGATTTCAACAAAATAATTTTTAAAAATTTTAAAAATTATTTTTAAAACCTTTCAGCTCTAAATATTTTCTTACATTTTCCCCAGACATGAAGTGTAACTATCACAAAGTTACAATAATTACCATCACTTCAAAGCTCACACATTTCTTTTAAAAGTTTAACTTCCTAAGCTGTTCAAAGACATCTATGACATTTAACACTTAAAAAACCCCCAACTCTTAAAAGTGAGGAAATAGACATCAGAACATTGCAAAGTTCATCATGTCCACACAGCAAAAAACATGTATTTTTATTATCCAGTATGAAGAACTCGCACTGCATCACAACAGGCAGCTATAATTCTGATACTGAAATTTCATATTGTTCATCTCAGCTTCGGTGTGCAGACGCTGGGTAGTGGAATATATCAGTTGATGTGTGTGTTAATGAGACATTTATCATTATTCATGCTTATGTTTTGATGGAGTATTCATAAATACTAATTCTGAGTCAGCTTTGACCTGGCAATCCCTATGGGACAGACTGACATCCTACTTGGCTGAACTTGCTCACAAGGCACATCCATCGTTTTAGACCTGAATGTATTTCTGCCCTTGTCAACCTGCTATCTCATTATCTCACTATTCACTCACAAAACATATGATGAATCATGAATACTGGGGTACAGGGAACCAAGTACACTCAGTAAAATTAACCTCATTATGTCAGTTGTGAGTAGCATGATGAAAATCTCTGAGGGTTACTCCAACACAAGAAAAGAAGAGCTGCGTTCTATTGAAAATAATGATGAACAGATACTTCAAGAAAAATCAGCAAAATCAGGGGTACAGGTGAATTTGCATTTGAGAGGTTTTGCTGCGTGACATTAACAGATGAGAACTGTGACATCTTTCACAAAGCTTTTGTTTTGTATTTGGTTTGATCACTAGGTCTAGAAAATACACAAAATAGGTAGCATTTTGTATGTAAACAGAACAAAACTGTTACAAATTCAAGTGAAAACTCTTACACCCAACTATCCACAGGATGAGGCTGTATTTTACCAATAACAGAGGCTATCCATGTTATTCCTTGGAATGTCTATGATGCAGGCCTACAGTGGGAAAGGCATCAAGGTGCTCAGTATCGCCATGCACAGACTGCACCACTGTCAGGTGCACTGCCCAGGGATGTGCAGGCAATCCCAGAATCCTGCTGGGTCCACACAGCCCCAGCCACGTACCAATCCTGCACCTCTCTATGCACTTATACCACTACAGATCATCCAGTGACCCCAGAATTTGTCCCCAAACCACCTCCAGTGCGAGCAGGACTTAAAAATCAAGGTGAACTCCTCTGCAAGGTACACATGGTATTTCTAGGGGGGATCATTTTATTTTACAATCACTCTGTAGGGAATGTTTCCATGTTCTTTCCAGTGTGGCTATTTTTATTTTTCCCATACACAAGTGTCCTTGAGGTATGCTTAAAGCCCAAACTCTGAACGCTGTTCGCCAACGTTGAGTTTTCTTGTAACACAATACAGCTCTGATGTGTGACACAGAGAAACTCATAACCGCGCACCCTGTGCGCAGGAGCACACAGCAGAACAAGAGGCACAAAGTGCTGCTGCAAAACAGGGCAGAGCTGACAGTGGCCAATGTCCACTCCTGAGAACAGCTGCTGCAGAAACTTGCTTTGCCTGTACTATGCTGATAAGACAAGGTTTTCCAAAAGATTCAATCAAATAAAGTTTTTAAAGAAGAACAAAGTAGTGGGATGTCAATCAAATGAGACATGATGATTGCAAGGGGATTTATGCAAACAGTGTTTGTTACCCTGAGCAGCATGATGGCTTGTCAATCTTCTGAGCTGCAGATGCTTCTGTGTGTTGCAGATTTCCTTGGAAAAGTTCCCTTCTTGTAGGTGTTGCTGTCTTCTGCTGGGCATATCTAGTACTCACTGTTTTTTATAGAAAGAGCCATTACAGCTGTCTGGTCAGATTCCCAGCACCAATCCAAAGTTTCTGCCCAGTAATCCCCACATCAAAGGCATACCTTCAAGTCAAACACCCACCTATTTCAATGCAGCTATTATGGTTTTCATATACAATAAGCACTACCTAATAATCGTATCAACCAAAGTGGTCTAAAAACATAATTAAGACCTCTGGCTAAGAACAGAAAATTACTTTGAAACATGATCCTATGTTCTATAATTGATCAAGCATTTTTTCAATATCCCTTTCATACACTTCGATTACTTTTCTGAGAAGTGACCAGTTCTAAGGATGTCCAGTGCAGCTGGTGACCAGAATGCAAGTGGATGCAAACAGTTCCAGAGCTGTACCAGCTCATTCTTCATGAAGCATTTCGTACAAAATGCTGACTGTCCTCTGCTGTCAGTGAATTCCACCCATGGGATGTGGCACTGTACCCCCTCTTACTGATCGCTTCCTGCCCTCTCCATGGAGTCTCCCTCCTTCCCCTGACCCTAGTCTTGGCCACTCCCTCCAGTTCTCCCAATTGATTCCTGTATCCCAACTCCGCCCATGTACCACCCCTGTGCCCTGAAACCATTTGCCCATGTGCTCTCCCCGCCCCCCTGGTACCCGGGTAAACTGAGGCTCCAGGCCATGTGACTTCCTCTCTCTCCCTCTCTCTGCCCCTGGGAGCCGCCTGCCAACAGCTCCTCTCCTCTGCCTTTGGGGGCCAGCACGTGTTGGGGAGGCAGCATGGATTAAAGACCTTTGCAGTGCCATGAGGAGAGCCTTCTCACCTCCTTTGCCATCACTGAAGTTGCAGGCTGGCAGCTGGAGCAGCGGTGCGGGGAGTCCGAGATGGACTGCAGGAGGGCAGAGAATCCCTGCCTTGTCCCAAGAAGTCCCCGCTGCGCTCCCAGGGAAAGCTGCAGCAGCTAAGCAACACCCAGCACTGCAACAATGGGAGGGCATTTTCTTGGTGATGCGAAGCAATAGGACAAGAGGCAACAGGCAGAAAATGATGCCCAGCAAGTTCCACCTGCACATGAGGAAGAACTTCTTTACTCCAAGTGACCAAGCACTGGAACAGATTGCCTGGAGAGACTGTGGAGTCTCCCTCACTGGAGATATTCCAGAAATATCTGGATGCAATCCTGTGCCATGTGCTCTGGGATGACCCTGCTTGAGCAGGGATGTTGAACCAAGATGACCCTCTACGGTCCCTTCCAACCTAACTCATTCTGTGATTCTGTGATTTATCTGACCATCACCCAGAAGCTGAAAAAGCAGGTAACATTTTGATCAACACTATTTTGTAGCTGTTGTTCATATCTATGCAGGAAAAGGTACCAAAGGTCCGGACATACAAAAAATGAAATGCAAAAGAAGAATAATAATTGGCATGATTAAACCTAGGGAAGCAAATGAGTTTAAGTTCAAACACTGGTATGGAGGGAGTTGGACTAACTGCCAGCCCAGCCCTAAAAGCCACGAACCAAGGAAGGATATGAAGCCTCTAGGACTGATTTACACAAGGAAAAGAATGCAACCAAAGCTTCCAAAATACATGACAAAACTGCTAATTAATGCACCTATATGCCTGAGGTGATCCTTGCAATTTTTTCTTCTGACTTCCTACTCTAATGGAGGCCATAGGATTTTCACAAAATAATTCCTGTTTGAATTAGAGATGATTTAAAGATTTCTCAGGGCAGTGAAGTGATTGCACTTATTGACTGGTGTTAATTTATAAATCAGTGTTGCCAGTTCAAATTTATTCCTTATTTTAAGGTGAACTTGCAAAATTTCACTTTTCAGCTATGATATCTTTATGTCTCTTGGTGAACTAACAGACCAATTCAATTGTCCCATCCATTTTTTATTCCCAACGTAAGTAGCAAACCATCCTCTAACCCCTGCTGAACAAATTAAGCATTTTATATTCAGAAAGGTTTCCCAGCACTTCTATCACCCTCATGTCTCTTTCCAGCATTGTAGACTGAGCACACTATTTTTGAAACATCTGTGTGAGACCTCTGGCCCTCCTCTATTCTCCTCAGTTCTCCTTTTCATGTATTCATGGATTGCAGTTAGTTTTTTGGCCAAAGAACAGCTCAGAGCATGTGTTCAGTTGATAACCAACCACCACTCCCCAACTCTGTTTCAAAGTCACTGCTCCCCATGACAAAGCGCTCCTGTCTGTAAGCACAGGCGTCACTCTTTGCTCTTCCATCTTCAGGTTTGTAAAGAGTTCTATAGAAACTGAAGCACATTATTTACTTGTGACAATATTACATAGTGATCCCTATTAAAGTGTAGCAATGACCTATGGGATGAGACCATTTATTTAGCATGTATCTGTTAGCTTTTATCACCTCGATATCTTTCTTCCCTGATAAAAACATCACAGTGGGGCTGACACCAGTCCATTTTAAGGTCTGCTGGAAAGTCCTCTATTCAAAAAGCCAATTTTATATCCACTGGCATGTTTATTTTGTATCTTTTTAAATTTCTTATTCTAAGTACCATGAATCCCTTGCAGATAATGATGGAAAACCTCATGATCCTCTCTAAACATTATCCACCCATCTACATACCTACCCCTGCAGTGCCAGTTTCCCAACAGTTTCTACCGATAACCCCAAAATTGCTCTCAGTGTTTAAGAGGCTTTTGGACGATGCCTTTAATAACATGCTGTCATTTTTGGTCAGCTCTGAAGTGATCGGGCAGTTGGGCCAGATGATAGTTGTAAGTCCCTTCCAACTGAAATAGTCTACTCCACTTCTATGCCACCCTAAATCAGAATTTTATCACTATTACTTGCCAAAAACACACATGAGAAAGACCAGCTGAAGAAGGTACAACACAATATAATACATTTCAGAACTGTAATACTGAGACAAAACAAGAGCCAGAATTAATTTTAAAATGTTTTGAACACTAAAAACCCACACTCACTTTGACCTGAAGTTTTTAACATTATAATCTAAGGTCTTTATACTTATACTGTCTTTATACTATGGCACTCATACACCGGTATTAGAGATGTCTTCCTCAAATACATCTAAAAACAGGAAAACAAATTGTAAAAATCCACCCTAATCCATCTTCAATATATTTGATCCCATATTTAAGCTAATACGGTATTCTGTTGTGTAAGATATGGATCACAGTTTAAAAAATATTTGTTATGCTGTCTTTTTTTTTTTCTAAGTTGTTTCCCCAGCTCTCTGGCAAACAGCAGGGAGAAAAGCATCCATGGGTTGTGGCTTCTACCCATATAAAGGTCCTAAGTACCTTCCTCATATGAGGGGCCAGTCATCAAATCCATCTTCACTCGGCTAGGCCAAAAGAAGCACTTCTAATTTAGCAAATGCTGCTTCACAAGCAGCAGTAAAAGGAAGGTTCAGCAAACCCATTTTTTGACTTTTAAATCCAAGAGCCATGAATCTTCTGTGGGGGAAAAAAACAGTCACATTATCTTGTGCAGCACTGTCACAATTTCAGTTTAAGTTGGGTTCTTTAAATACTTCACCCTGGCAGTGCCTGTGACATCCAAGTTGTTACCTTCATCAGGAGCTAATGTAGTTCTGATGAATCCTGCTCAGTGACAGGTTTATGCAGTTCATGCTCAGAAGTTACCTTGGCTAGTGACATTGATTAATTTTCTGATAAGAAGCTAATTATAAAGGTTTGAAATTTGCAATTGCTCAGCAGAAGGGCAACAGTACTTCCTTTGAACAAAGTCATGTACACTGTATTAATAAACATATTAATAACAATAATTCTTTCCCCATGTATAGACCCTTGTCTGCCTATTCAAAGTAAAATGCTCTCATTGTGCACCACAATCTCAGCCCTCGAATGACTTTCCACCCACCACTAAATAACTGCACCAAAAATGTTCTTTAGTACCAAGCTTCAAGTAGAAAATTTTTTGTCTTCTTTTCTTGAGAAAAAAAAAGGTCAAGGAGATTTATTCTGAGATCACTTGTATAAACAGGTAACAGCATCACTAGAGAGTCCTCATCACAGCAGTGCTACCCATATGGACCATGCTAACAAGACAAATTTGCCCCAGTACATCATTGCAATGGAGAGATTGAGAGTTTGCTATGGAAGGGTCCCCAAACTGTGCACTACTGGGAAGCTGGACCGGGCAGAAATGTGAGAAGGAAGCAGAAATAAATGCTCCCTCTTGTTCCCACAGGCAAGTCTTCTTTTCTTTTCTCTACAACCACCCGAGTGCTTTGGCACCCTATACCACTGCAAAACTCCAGCCTGCGGCAGTGCCAGATCACAAGAGTGGCTGTTGCTCTTTCCATCACCCTGCACTTTCATCCTGTTGTCCTGATGTCCTTCACAATCACTTCTCCCCTCCTTTTCCAACTTGCTTTTCTTTCACATCAGATTTTCAGCCCAGTTCGCAGTGCAGCCACTGCAACATTTCTGCACACAGGACAGAGTGATGCAGAGGCAGGAGGAAATAGCTGGGAATGTCCCTGCATCTCCTGTTCCAGCTCTTCCTATTCACACTGTACCACCTACAAGCAATTATGCTGCAGTGTAAGAAACATTTTCAAATCAGGGCTGCACTGCTCTTTTTTGGTCTGCTAAAAATCTCCACTGCTTCATCCTCTGAGAAACAATCTGAAAACAAGTCTCAGCTTAATGTACTGCTAGAAAGTGGCTAAGAAGCTGCAAAACGAGTAACACTGAAAACTGTAATAAAAACTTGCACGTGACTAAACAAACAGACAAGAAATTTTTTCTAGAAGTTTAATACAACTTGTTGAAGTATTGAAGTAAAACTAGAAGAAGGGTGGTCCTATGCACAGTAAGAGACCAACTGGAGGGTGCAGTGGAAGGGCACATTGGGGATATTCTTTTATTCATGGTGTGCCAGACAGTGGCCGGTTCCTCTCAGATGACAGGCTCCTCAACATCAAACCCAGAGAACACTTCGCATTTGTCTGACTTTTATCAGCTGACACCCTCTTGGCCTATATTGTACATCAGTTTCTCAAGGGAAAAAGAAGAGTGAAGATAAGTATTGCCCTAGTGCCCCCTGCTTTTTCAACACAGCTACTTGTCCACAAGACGTACAGAGGTGTCTGAAATCTCAAGTGAATGTGGCAGGCACAGAAGAACTGGAGCTATTCTTATCTCACTGCCCACTATAAACACAATGGCCAACCCTGTCCCTTACTGCCTCATACACCTGTCAGCACCTAAATGCTTTGTAGCCTACAAATGGGCCAGTCCTGCAGCGACAGACTGAATAATAGAAAGATTACAGTTTGTGTAACTCCATTACAGTATGGAGGTGCTTTGCAATCAGTCAATATTTCTTCTCACACTCCTGCAGGGAAAAATCCCAGCCCAAGATTTTATTGCTCTTTTGCTGTAAGGCAAATAATTTCTCAGCTCTCCATCACCTCTGACCCCTGTGTTTATAGCTCCATGCTCTCTCAGGTCCAGCCTACTTTGTTTCATACTGTTTTCACAAATGCTTTAGAAACTTTTGAATCTGAAGAGGAGCTCTGAATGTGCTACGATAGCAAGCCTTAGGAAGACACTTCAGAAATGGCTCTGCAGTTTAAGAGAATCAATGTACTGCAAGCTTTAGTTACTTCATTGAAATACAGTGAATGGTTACAATCAAGTCCCCTATTCTTTACAGAGGGGAAGGATTGAGCCCTTATTCTGTTTACAATGCTGATATAACCAATGAAATCAAGACTGATTAGAGAAAGAAAACCTAATAAAAACTAAAGTACATCATGATTTTCCACCATTTATCTTAACTTAGATAGTTTGTTCTTAAAAGGTAAACATTTTGAGGTCTAGAAAAAAAGAAACAGTTCTTCTACAGAGTTGGCAAAGCTTATATATAATATATGTAGGTGGGCAATGCAATAGATAAGTAGATAGATAAATATAATAGATAAGGAATTTAAAAGCCCATGCATTTTTAGCCTCAGGTTTTCCAGAGGCTTGCTCTGTTCCCTAGACACAGCATTTCCCCTCTGAATGTCCCTGTCTTTTAAAGGGGAGTAAACAAACAAAAGCTTTCCCTTTTCCAAAGCAATTTATGAAGTGAGTAGCCCTTTGATCAGATTCAGCTTTCTAAGTTGTCCACAGGGGACTAATGATGGCAGTTCTTCATGACTGTATCAACTCTGAATTTGCATTTGACTCTTACAGATTAACTCCCACACTCTCAGCCAGAGATCGCAACTGGCTTCACACAGAACAAGTCTTAATGGCACAGGTAAGGATGATTTTGCAATGAGGCATTTCCACCCTGTTCCAATGACTTTTCAACATCTCTTCTTACACTTATAGGCTCTGGAAGCCCTCAGCATTCAGATATAAAAGGTCAGGACTCCTGAGTTCCAGGCAGGAAAAGGTAGGACATGACAAAACGGGCAGAGTCAGATTATAGCCCTCAGCTCTGCTGTGCAGGAGCACTGCCCACGGACCTAAGCAAGCTTCTGAACCTGTCCCTGCTATTTATTTGACTGAAGATGAGGTGCAAATGACAGCAGAAGAAATTCAAAGGACACAATAAACTGAAAGCTATCAATGGGGCTGTCTGTGTCCTCCAGAAACTCCCCTGACAGAGTGGGACAGACATAGCCATAGGTTTTCCAGAGCTGTTGCCAGCTGGCCACTGTGGGAGACAAGGGTGTGGGGAGCTAGTCACCGAGGCAGAGTGACAGAGGAGGGGCTCCTGCTCTCATCAGTGGAGAGACACTGCCAGAGAGTGACCTCAAGCCCAAGGCAAGGTCAGGTGTTTCAGCATGACACTGCAGAAAAGACTGTTCGTCTCTGTGAATGGCCTATGGAGCACTACAGAGAAGGACCTGGAGGCACTGGTGGATGAACAGCTGGACATGACCCATTAATGTGCACTTTCAGCCCAGAAACCAACCATACCCTGAGCTGCATCAGAAGTGTGGCCAGCAGGTCAAGGGAGGTGATTCTCGCTCACTACACTGCTCTCATGAGATCCCCACCGAGATGCAGTACTGTATCCAGTTCCTTGGTCCCCTGTACAGGAGAGACATGGGCCTGTTACAGTGGATCCAGAGGAGGCCACGAAAAAGGTCAGAGGACTGGAGCACCTCTCCTGTGCAGACAGGCTGAAAGAGTTGGGGTTGTTCAGACTGGAGAAGAGAAAGCTCCAGGGAGACCTTACTGTATAAGTTTCAATACTTAAAGTTTTAATACATTAAAGTTTCAATACATTAAACAGACAGAGAGACTTTTTACCAAGGCCTGTAGTGACAAGATGAAGGGCAACAGTTTATACCAAATGAGGGCAGGTTTAGATTAGATGTAAGGAAGAAACTCTTCAATGTGAGGGTGGTGAGGCACTGGCATGGATTGCCCCGAGAAGCTGTGGATGCCCCACACCCACACACTGGAAATGTTCAAGGCCAGGTTGGATGGGCTTTGAGCAACCTGGTCTAGTGGAAGGTCTCCTTGCCCATGGCAGGGGCTTGGAAATAGAGATCTTTAAGGTCGCTGCCAACCCATGATCCTATGATATACATATGGAGCTGGCAGCAGCCTATGAATTTCAGACTCAGATCCTCAATCTTCAAAAAAAATGTCTGGGAAAGGCTTTTTCACCAAAATTACAGGTTTCACAAATAAAATAATTTATTTCAGTTCTTCAGGCTAAAAACT
Organism: Oreocharis arfaki; assembly: GCA_013398015.1. Classification (NCBI taxonomy): domain Eukaryota; kingdom Metazoa; phylum Chordata; class Aves; order Passeriformes; family Paramythiidae; genus Oreocharis; species Oreocharis arfaki. The sequence continues at coordinate 41,516 of VZRR01011736.1, forward strand.
GTACATTCCAGTCTGAAAATGGCAACACCTGATGATGATGCTTCAGGAACTTGTCCATTGTGTGACTCACCTTCTGTTTTCTTTTATGTGTTCTAGATACGGCTGCATTGCACCTCTAAAAGTAAGATGCCCTCCTCTCTTCTTGAAAATCCCTCATTGTAGCAAAACCAGAAATTTATCCACAGAAGAGAACAAAAATGGAAGTTCCCATAAATGTAATCCCTGTACAGTATTTTAGTGTTATTTCCAAACAACTACTTGTTTGTTTTGTGTCTGGGTTTTTTTTTTTCCTAATGCAGTGTAAAATTTTCGACAGAAAGATATTACTTTCAAAGTCGCAACAGCAGCAACCTCATCGGGTTAGGAAGTAGCAAAATAGTATTTTCACTTTGGCCATAAAAAACTAGACAAAACCAATGCATCCAGGAGTGTATTTTTTTGTAGCAATCACCGATTGGAAAATGAACTAATTAAGTGTTAGGTCTTTTCCTCTGTCCAGCAGGAAACCACCTTCAGAAAACAAGTCTTCCATTTCTCACTGAGAACAGAATAAGAGAACACAATCTTGCTAAATCAAGGTTGTCACATCATTAAATGTGCAAAGGGAAGTAAATTAGAGCAGCAAGAGACAACTAAGAACCAAATAACTATGCAGGACTAAATGGAAAATATCTGGAAGGAGTAAGCAGACTTGGGATATCATAAGAAGAGACAGAGGGAGATCTACAAATCAAATGTACCTCACAATCCCTGCGGTAACACTGAGTTCTAGAAGTCCCAGGGTGTTGGATGGGAGATAAAGGACTACACTGCCTAAGTACATGGACCTGCTGCCTTAGGTACAAAGATCCTTTGGCTCTGCCTGATGACACCATGGCTACAACATTTAAGACCCTTCACACTGAGTGATGTGCAAGGGAGTACAAACTTCTGCTGCCAGTAGTCTTGTGAAAAAAAAAATTAAGGAAGATTTACAATGCCCTTGAGTAAGTAAAGCTAAATAATGTGTCTCAATTGAGAGACGTTGCTTTCAATATAAGCCCCTCCCCCCGGCCCTGGTTCAGCAAGACTCAGCAGAACTCCTGCCAACGCCGAGCCGCCGCTTCCCGCGGCAGAGCGCGCGTCCTCCGAGGCTCCCTGCTCAGCTGCTTCCCAGCGCCAAGAACAGGCACCGTGTGAGCTCCTTGGCAATGCCCTCCCCAGGGATCTCCCTCGCACATCCTTGCACCACTTGGACCAACACAGTGAGTGCTGAAGATCACAAGCCTGCAGAGATCTCTGGCTGCACAGCATCTGCTCAGGTAAAACACCTGAGATGAGGTGTGTTACACATATCCCTGTCGTGCATGCACTGCGGAGGGATGACACAACGTGTTGTCTAATTAAGAAAATATTCCCCCTTCCACACTCCTAGCTGAGCTGCCTGACCTAGGAACCATATTAAGCTCTTTATCTAATCAATAGAAAGAGAGGCATGTCCACAATCTAACTATTTAGGTAACCCAAGGTAATTAAGCTCTCAATTTAGACTTCTTAATTAGGTAAATATGGTGATGTCAGTTCTATTTTGTCAGTAAAGGGAGACAAGCCTATCACTAGTGCCAGCTGTGCCAGATAAGAGTTTCTCTTTTGGCTGAGGTAGGATCATTTCTACATTTTACATTAACAAATACTATTCATTGCACAGTTTTTTCAACAATTCTTTGATTTTTGTCTGCATAAATTACTAGAAAATGACGTCATTCTTGTAAGAACCTGGAATTCTAATGATCAAGAATTGATGCAAATCTTTCAGGTCTAAGTCCTCAAATACAGATATGAGCTGTAAGCAGGGCACACTGGGATCATTGAAAATGAGTGCAAAGAGAATCCAGCAAAAATATCTTGTTTGAAACAGCAATCTAATTTTCTAAAAGATAGCACTTTTTTGGATCAGCTCTGAGCTTTTAAAAAGTTGATGAACAGAGGCTATTAGTTCTCTGGTACTTTAGATAATCTGCTTTGTGAGCTTTTTTTTTTTCAATATCTTGAAATCCACTTCTTCAAGGCTTTTGTGAGGTAGGAGTAGGAGGTGTAATTATTCGCTAGCAGTTTCATTTCTGTGCACAATAGGAAGAGAGCATGATGCTACAATCCCTCCATGAAATGAAATCCTGTAAAGGTTAGCAAGCGTTCCAAAATCTAAGCTAGCAGTCACCAAATCACTCAGCATGTCTCATGCTGACAGAGAAGTCTCTGTCAGGGGAGAAAGTGCCCATGTATGCTATCTTGAAGAAATCTATTTATAATCTTCTTTACTCTGCAAGAATGAAACTAATCCTGTCTTCTTACCAAATGAATGTAAGACAGTGTTCAGGGGCAATCCTGAAGCCTTCTCTTTCTTTGCTCAAAGCATATCAGCAGCTGTGCAAGTAACACCTCAGTGCCATGGGGAGCACCCTTAAGAGGAGAGACTTCCAATTCTTAGTCAAACCAAGGCTTCATAGCTGAGGTTGCTGATAAGAACACTGCTGAAATAGTTCAAGGTCCTCTTCTGATTCACTTACCCACATTAAATAGCATCTAACACCACAGGTGATTTCAGTGACACCAATGGGCACCATACACAGGAATGCAGCAAAGGAGGAGCGACTGGGAAATGTGAGGCTACACTTTATTACAGTGATCCTCCTCCATCAGGCAACAATGTGGTGTGTTCAATTTATACTCACTCACTCTGCTGCTGAAGCTGCTACTTTTTTCTTACAAATCTCTGAGCCTTTTTATTCATCAAATCACTTTTTCACATCAATAGCTTCTTACAGTGAGTCTCACTGCACTTGCAAACATTAATTGCATGACAATTTTGAGAGGCATGGCCCCTTTTTCTGTCAAATCTACAAAATAAAAGAACAAGTAATACACCTGACGTCAGTCACTAAGCTGGCAGCAAAATATGTAGAAGAAATCTCTTCTGCTCAGACTTTTGCTTTGGGACTCTGATCACTATCATCACTATCAGGCCGAAGTCACTGCTGAAATACTTCCAGGGATAACTAATTTATATTAAATAAGCAAAGATGAGACTTCTTCTCCCTTTATTGACAGAGTTTAAGACTTGCAAATTGTTTCTAAGGGGCAGCAGAAGACCACGTTCCTCAGGGAGGACTAAAACTACTTTTTGCAGTTATGATCCACCAAAGAAAAAAGATGTTTCTAAGTGCTTAGCTGCCACCAGGATCTCCACAGAAGCAAAAGGCTTTTGTTCTTTCAAATCAGGGCATTAAAAAAAAAAAAAATACAAAAAACTGGCAGTCCCCAAAAGATGGGCAGACATCACACTCCTCTGGTATACTGTATCTTGGGAGCAGGCTTGATTAAAGAATTAAGTTCCTTCTAGGTAAGCAAGATTTAGCTGGCTTTAAATCAAGGCTCAATTATAATGTCTGTTACAATACAATTCTTATTAATGATAGTTTTAATTGCAGTGTTCACTATCCTCTTCCAAACACAGCTAGACAGACTCCTGGAGACAAAGAATTCTGATTAAATGCCTTACTTAGTTCGATTTTCCTCTCAGCTACACATGCAGAGCTCCCACTTGAAGTGAGTGGTACAGATGTTTCTGCAAGTGGGACCAGAGAAATAACATCCTCCTGTACTCACCTGGCACAAAGTGCTTTCACAAAGCTGATGTACATCAGTCATGCTCACAGACAAACAGGTGACAATCTGTAAAGTTACTCTGAATTTATATTAGTCTTTTTGAGAGTATGTCAGTATAGACAAATCTCTGGCTATTACTATGTACACTTAAGACTGGGTTGATTTTGATCCAAGAAAAATAGGCAGATCTTTTTGGCAAGAGGTATTTCAAGGGAATTGCATTACACTTCTATTGTGTTAAATGGAAAATAGTTTTTTTCATCATGATAAATCAAGCATATTCTATGAATTACTGTTCATCTATATCTATGCAGTATGCTTTTGTTATATAAAGAGCTTTCAACTTCACAGACACAACCATAATTCTCAACACTACACCACTGCCAAAGCTAAAGAAACAATATAAAGTAATTTTGGCAATATATGGAAAAGAAGATTATATGAATTTGTCCTCAGACCACTAGAAAAAGAGCAATTAATCATTTTTTTAAATAAAAGCCTGCTTCCTAAAACAGAATTAATTTGTACAGCTCAGCTGAAATAAATGAAGTAATATTCATTAATTTCAATGTAGAATTTCACTTTAAGCATTTCAAACAAACAAACAAACAAACAAAAAAACTCTCCAGTATTGAAATATTGAAATGGAGAGGGATCTGCTGGGCTCTTCTCCCTGCGATCCAGTGACAGGGCATGTGGGAATGGTTCAAAGCTGCTCCAGGGGAGGTTTCGACTGGACATTAGGAAGCATTTCTTCACTGAGTGTGGGGCCCAGCACTGGAGAGGTGGTCAATCCCCCAAATCTGCCAATGTGTAAGAGGCATTTGGACAATGACCTTCACAACATACTTTAACTTTTGGTCAGCCCTGATATTGTCAGACATGATCACTGTAGATCCCTTCCAACTGAAATATTCTACTCTACTGGAAATCTACTTAGTGCAATTTTGGGGCCATAGTCCTAGCCCAAAAAGTCTATGACAAATCTCTTGAGAGAAGTACAGTTTAATAAATAATTAATGATTTACTATGTCTTTATAGTCTCACTCAAATAAGTCAGTTCCAGCACACTACAAGCACTGGTTATCATTAGTTCCTTTGAAAGGGTAATTGTATTATAATCAGAGTTTTACAGGTGGCCAAAAAGATGAAGAGGTTAAGAATTCAGCTCTGCCACAAGCTATACAGGACATCACAAGAGACTGTCAGTTCTGAATAACTTGGGAAAAAAAGCTGTCCTCTCATTATCAGGAGCAGACTTTGATTCAGTACACACAAAGCTTGTGTGAAGGCACACCATCATCCAGCAGGAGGGCCAGGAATGGGATTCAGCTTCCTAGAGTGCAGGTTTTACTTTAGTCTCTAGACAGAGTACCCCTCCTCAGGGAAGTTTTTGTTTAGGGGCACTTCTAACTGAAAGTCACATTTTGTATCATCCTCATAAATCTTTGAAAATTCTACACTGCTAATTCCCATTGCCAGAGTCAACAAATTTAAATCACAGGAAACAAAACTGCAGAAAATGCCTTAATTCCTTTTATGTACTCCAGGATTAATTACGTACTACTGTCAGTAGTCCAGCGTAACCTGAAGACCCAATCAAGATTAGGTTGCCATTACAACAGGCATGAAGAAGGAGGCAGCTCATATCTCAAACTCCCTGCAATCTCTCTACATGAGGCAGACAAAGTCCAACTATCATTCTGCAGATGGAAAACAGAAGGAGTAAGCAGATTGCCAAAGGCTTTCAGAAGCTTGCTCAATGAAATCTCTGACAAAAAACATGACATAAAGCAGTGCTGCTGCAAATGCATTTCAGTGCCAGTGCTCTGCCTTATCTATTAATCCCATTACTGTAACAGCGGGTCCGGTAACTTTTGAGACTCAACATAGATGCTGGATGCTAAGAAGAAATGATTATATTTGTCATATTTGTTAACAAAGATAAGCATATAGGAATCTCACCACATTTTTCCATCATATACTAAGATTGGGACTTGGTTTCATGTTCTATCACAGTTCTCCTATCTAATCTTCTGCAATGATCTGGACATCTATTTGTGTACTTAAATAAGGCCGTGCAAAGCTGAAAAATTAGCAGGTGATTTACAGGACCAAAGTTAGGCACTAAGGTGTCTTATGAAAGGGTGATTAGGTATTTCTGAAGGGTAATCCAAAAATCCTGCTCTAATTGTAAAGCAGCTGGGAATTACTCCTAAGGGGAAAAAAAATAATTAAAACCAATTTGCTTAAACTAAGAGGTCCTTTCTAAACTGCTCCCTAGTGAGGTTGCACCTTAACTCCTGCTGCCACTGGAACTTAGGTCTGTTCCTTAAGGCATCACAATGCTTTTGGGAATCAGACCACGCAGTATCCTGAGATTATGCATCCAGTTGATAGAGGAGAGAAAGAGGAAAAGCTGCCACATGTAACAGCCTAATAGCTGGAGTGCTGACAGCAGAAGTGTAAAACTCAATCACAGTTCTCCTTCATCTTGAGGAGATTCCAGTTCTCACTTCCCACTCCTCCAGAACATGTAGGGTTGTCAGACTAGAAACTACCCTACTGAATCCCTACCTTGGTGATGAACCATAAAATCCTGGAGGATGAGCAGACAAAACTCTTAAAGCTCTGCCAAACATCTGGGGTCCCAGCCTTTGGTCCTCTCTGGACTTTTCCCGCATGGACCACTAGGACAAGTCATACAGACAGATTACTCCTAACAAATGGAGGTTGCTACAGGCCTTTTACTCCTGCAGTGCCAGCACTCCCTTCCTGTCCACACTCTCTGCCATCATTGCCCATCACATGGTAAATGCATGCCTACAAGAGTGAAAGCAAGAGGGGAAATAAGAGCCCACAGCCCACTCCTCACTGGAGTCTCCCTAAAGATTCATAACTTGCTCTGGCAGAAAAAATAACTTTTCAGCCTCTCCTCTCCTTCGAGGCAGGAATAATTAGTGGGCAGGCAACGTTTTTTCTATGCACGTACAAAAAACTAGCCCATCAGGCAATCAGAAACCAACCACATTTGTGCTAAGGAGCTGTATCACCACAGTGTGGGTCGGTATGAGAGCAGAAGGGCCACTGCAAGGAGTTACATGGCCAACCCAGCTGGCACCACCACATGGGAAAATCATAGGATTTAAAAAAAAAAAAAAAGGTATTGAATTAATCCCCAAAGACAAGGATTGCACTACAACTCCTTCCATATCCCTGCATGAGTGCCTGCACCAATACTCACCCTCTTGCCCGCTCTTTTCCTTGCCCATGGCTCTTGCACTCTTCACTGCTGAGTGTCCCAAGCTAAACCGGAGAGAGTGGGAAATTTCAGCTTTCTTCTCCCCAAGAATGTAATGGCTACAGTTAAGGATGTGGCAAGCAGACACATGACCCTCTTCTATTGCAAAAGCCAACTGGGGATAGGTTTGCCATGTCCGAAACAACTGTTCAGTTATTACACATCAAGTGGGCTCCCACAGGCCGTGTTTTTGGCTGAAGGGGGCTGTCTCTGCTCTGCTTGATCCTGGATTCAGAGCTGTGCTCCAAGCACTCCAGTGAGGTCAGGCTTTTCTGGGGATCCAAGCAATCTCTGGATCTTGATGGAGTCCAGTCAGTGCATGGTTCCCTCACTTCCCGTGACACAACACCTCCTCACAGGTATCTGTGCTCAGCTCCAGAGTGACACATAGGCTGAATATGGAGATAACTTGAGAGTTATACATGCTATACAATATTAAGTAGCTCTGAAAAGCAGGATTTCTGGATCATGTCCTTGCACCTAGGTGTCTTAGATTTTCCTAACTCCCATATTAGGTGTCAAGACATAGGCTCTGGATTTCACTGTGAACTTCCCCATAACTTAGCTACTCAATTCCTAAAGCAGGACTCACAAGAGTGTGGTGAGGATAAGTATTAAGTACATTGAGGCCCAATAAGATCACATAAATAAGACAGAGATTATTCCAAGATAAATACCAGGCATATCCGGAATCTCATGAGTACAAAAAGAAACTGTACTGGATTCAGACAAAACAATTTTAAATTAAAACTGAACACTTACAGGTCGTCTTACCCACATGCTTTGCAGACACCTGGAAGGAAACACTTTATCCACTAACCATGGGCTCAATTTAAAAACATCACCACCAAAGACTGCTGGCACCAGCAGTGGAACTGAGGTGATGAGCTTCCCCTGACACCTGTTCCAATCTGGGAGTCAAGAGAGGTTGCATAGTGCCAGCAGCAAGATATACAGAGAAAGCCCAGTTTACGCTAGAGCTTGATTTAATGAGTTTTTATAAAGTCCTTTATGCCAAAGCCAGCTTACGACAGCCTCATCTAAGACACTGTCTAATATCAACAGGAGTATGCAGCATCTTGTTATCTTTTCACATTTACCATTCACACTCTCTGAAGTTATCCAGAAAAAATGTGCTTTGTGGGAGCCACCAGGCTCAAATTTTTTTGCCTATTTCAGTTCTGACATTTAAATTTATCTTGAACTAACTAGGGGTGGGAGGTGACAATTTTATTTCATAAAACCTTTTGAAGTTTGGACAGCAAGAGAAACATATCTTTCACCATCTTCACATAATTAATTTCAAAACATCTTTTTTCAGATCAAGTTACAGAGAAATGTCTGTAAGAGCTGAGACTGGCATGGGAGATCCATGTGTTTAACATCTTCTAATTCAAACTAGAAATCCTCATTAGATCAAAATACTCTGTATATATTAATGTACAGGAGCTTAAAACCAGACAACCTACACCCCAAGCCAGTGCACTAACTCCCATATAACCTTCTAAATGGTGGTATTATTGAAATTCTATCAAAAAGTTTATTGAAAATACAAACAGGTTTACTTCACTAGTTATATTTATTGGAAAATATTCCCATCTTGCTGCAGTAGTAAGCTACAGAAGCAAGTACAAAGCTGAACAAAAGTAATAGTTAAGTTACCAGAGAGAGCTTTCCTATCATCCTGAATGCTACAGGAAAACATTACCTCATTATCTAGGCTGATATCAGAAGCTTCAATCCCTACATAACCTGCATATTGGCTCCTTAAGGAAAATATCTCATAAAATGGCAGCTCTTGAAGAGAACTTCCCAGTCGGAGAGTCAGACTGCAGAGATTTTTGCATGCTTTTGACAACTTACATAACTACATACAAAGCATAACATCATAAACTGATTTAAAGAACACTTTCTTCTCCAACATAATCGGCTCCATTAACCAGCTCACCACTTAAGATTCAAACAAGTCCATAAAGCAGGTGTTTAAACAGACCTTGTATTGATCTTGTCAATCTGGAATGAATTTTACTGCCAATACACGGACACATACTTTTAAGATATATATAATCATTAATTGTCTGTGTCAAGATCAGAGGCTGTAAAAATATGAACCCAGCATTTTGACTGTTTCATGCTTGATCACGTTAGCTAGCAAAATGGCTTAATGAATCAGGTCTGCAGCCTCTTCTGCAAACCTCTCACCATCAAACACTACCCATGGCAAATCTGCCAGCAGACACATCTAGGTGCTGTAGCCTGAATAGCTCAGCTAGAAGTGAGGTACTCAGGAAACCCATCCAAACATTATCCAATGGATTAGGAGTGACAGAACAAAGCAAAAATACAACAGACATCTGTTGGAAAATCACTCTTGATTGTGAAGCAGTTGGTATCGAGAGAACATCCAGAACATGTCTTACCTGTGTAGTGCACCACACACGTCTGACCCTTCTTTGGAAATGTCCGTCCTGTTAAAATTATAAAAGGTTATGCTTTTATTTCCTCTGATTGACCTGGCTATGCAAATTTATCTTTTTAAGAGAAAAACGCTGAACTGAGATCTGGTATTAGCCATTTGGTTACTTCAGGTTATCTGAGACATCCACATGACAGCTGTAGATATAAGTGGCTCCTCATCCAGCTTGGACCACAAGTACTATGAGGAGTGGCTGAGGGAGCTGGGGTTGTTTGGCCTGGAGAAAAGGAGGCTCAGGGGATACCTTATTGCTCTCTAAACTCCCTGACAGGAGGTTGTAGTAAAGTGGGGATCAGTCTCTTCTCCCAGATAACAAATGGAGGGGAAAAGCAAGGGGAAAAGTGAGGGGAAACAGCCTCAAGTTGAATCGGGTTAGGTTTAGATCGGATATCAGGAAACATTTCTTCACAGAAAGGGTTGAAAAGTATTGGGTTGTAAAACACAGGCAACTGGTGGCATCACAATCCTTTGAAGTGTTCAAAAACCACGTGGATATGGCATTTGAAGACATGGTTTAATGGTGCACATGGTGGTGGTGCTGGGCTGATGTTTAGACTTTGTGATCTTTAAAGGTCTTTTCCAACCTTAACAACTCTATGATTCTATGACTGTACATTACCAAATCACTAAAATGCAAGACAGGAATGGGATGGTTTAGGGTAAAAGGCCCCAGCTTGGCTCCTATTTAGCTCTTAGACCAAGTAATATTTTTTTTAGGTAACTCTCCTTATGTATGTGGGCATTACATATGCATTTATATTCTTTAGGTGCAAAAAGACAGTCAAAACTTCATGGATTATAACTTTTATTAATTCTCTGAATGTTTTTGCTATAATTTTTCAAATAAAGTCTCAGCCTGACATTGTGAGAAAATCCATTTGTATTCACATCTCTAATGCCTTTCACTCAAGAAAGACAGCTCTATGAGGGCATCTTTAATTAGCAGGGATGGGTTTTACAGAAATTTTCACAGACAAAAGCAGTTTAATTTTGTAGCATCAGGCAACAGTAAAGCAGTAGGACACTGAGTTCTTTTAAGAGCCTGGTAGCTCCTCCTAAAATGTTCAAACTGAAAGGAAAGAAAGCTGAAATTATTTGCTTGACACTGGAAAATGAAATTATCATTTTAATTTTACCTGTTCTAGGTACTGCCAAAGGCACTAAAAGCTAAGGGATGACTTTCCAGGCTCAATTAGGTGCCAATGGTGTATTAAAGCTGCTAACCTTGTTTTCTCAAGGTTACCCAGAGAAGTGCCCAGGTTCAGAAGAACTTAAAGTATCAATGAGGAACATCCTTGACAGAAAGCTAAAAACTGGAGATTGAGGTAGGTTGACCAGAGAAGCTGTGGATGCCCCATCCCTGGAAATGTTCGAGGTCAGACTGGATGGGGCTTGGAGCAACTTGGTCTAGTGGAAGGTGTCCCTGCCCACGGCGGGGCGGGGGGAGGTGGGCGTAACGAGATGATCTTTAAGGTCCCTTCCAACCAAACCATTCCATCATTCTATGAAACTGAGGCTCATCTCTTAGTTGGCTTTTTGGCCCTTTGGTCAGAATTAACATGATAACAAGTTCTGCATTACAGGGCACTTCCGAGGGTATAAACCAGCAGGTAACACGCAAGCTACGGCCTTAGGGCTTACATGCCAAAACCACGTGAGCAGTAAGTGGAAGGAAGACAGGCTAATATGACGAACCAAAATTTACAACATAAAAATTGAGAAAGTGGTGCTTCCAAGCACCACCTGAACAGCCTTGTTCATTGGCTTGGCTGGCTGGAATATCCCTAGCTGCACGTTGCACAAAATGCAGCACAGTACATATCCAGTTAGGGCACCATGGTATGCTAAAGTGGGATTCATCTCTTTTAAATTCAGCCATCTAAACTACAGGCAACTATCATATGCCAGTCTCCTGGGCTTCCTCTATTGACAGCAAAGAATTAGCAGTGCTTTGAGAGAAAGCCAGCCTATCCAGAGAAAGGCGAGATGAATTATTCCCTGGAGATGACCACAGACAAAACCCAGAAGACTGCTTTAGGCTAGCCAGCTAACCTGAGAAAAGTTATGTGAGATGAATCCTCAGTAAAACAGGTATTATTAATGTGATGCACTATTATACAGAGATCTGAGAAAAGCAGTTTCAGACCTTATAGACACACAATCTGCTGTGTGAGTGTACCACCAGCAAAGCCAATGAAGCTACATAATTTCACATCAAAGCCAAATTAAAAGCAGAGATTCGCAAGACCACTGACTCACTGTGGCTTAAGACAGTGCCTAAAGTCAGCTGATTTTGATTGAGACTTGCAACCAAGACAAGAGAACTAATCCATATAGCCTTATCTGGAATAGCATATTACTTACAATGACAGCCTTGATCTATTAAATAGATAGAAAGTACTACTATGAGGTAGTTCCACCCTCCTTCCTACTCCCAACTCAGCACCATTACTTATGTGGGTGTAAGTATTCTTCTTTTACATCTATCCAACCAAAAGAATTCGATCCTTAGAGCTAAACAGCACAAGAGGGAGAAGCCAATTTAAAAGCATACACAAAGAAAGGAAAGATACTGGGCCAAGAAACTTAAGCTGCAATCAACTTGAACGAATTATTTATGGTTGTATATCAGCCAAGGATGAATCTGGCCTATTATATAGCTACTTATGTATGTTAGAAATTACATTCCCTTGAACACAAAACACACGAACCTTACGGAACTATCTTATAATTCCAAAGAACAGCAGAACACCGCAAATTGGCTCTGGAAAGGCGAGCGTGAGCCAAGGGGAGGTGACTGCCACCCGGGCTGGACCTTAGCCTTCGCCAGCATCCCACGCTAGACCGGGAGGCGGCTGTGCCTTGCCGGGGGATGCTGGCACGAACGGCCGGTGCCCCCGGCGAGGCCGGGCTCGCCACCGGGGAAAGTTTGGGCTCTCTGCCGGGCGCCGGCGCTGACCCCGCGCCCGGGCTGTGCAGCTGTCAGCAGATGCCACAGAAACCCCGGCCCCCCTCGCCGCCCCTGCCGCCGCCGCGACCCCGGGCGGCCGCCGCGCCGCGCTCCGCCTCTCCCGCATCGGGGGTTCGTGCCCGGGGGCTGCGGGGGCGGCCGTGCCTCCCCTCCCGNCCCGGCGCGGCCGGACCCCCAGTGCGGGCAATGCCCCTGGGCGGCCGCGGGCAGGGGCCGCCCCGGCTGCCCGTCAGCGCCCGCAGCCAATGCGGGGCAGGGGCGGGGAGGACGGGAAGGGGAGGGGAGGGGTCCGCCCGCCCCCGCTCCGAGCGCCCGGGGGCCGCGGGGGCGAGGCGGACCTTGCGGCCGGGGGGGTCCTCCCGCCGGCATCGCCCCCTCCCCACTGCCGTGCGGGGGATGCTGCTGCCATCCCCCGGGCAGGGCTCGCTTTAGGCATGGTGCCCGGCGGAGCGCTGCCCCGGGGCTCTCGCCGGCGTTTGCCCCCCGTGTGACCGTGCCCGTGCGACCGTGCCCGTGCGGAGTCCGAGCAGCGGGAGGGCTCAGGGCGTGTGCGGGAGCGGGCGGTATCGGTGGGGTACCGCTGCGGTCGCGCCGGGCCGGCAGGGGAACCAAGCGCCGCGCTCCAAACCATCCAGACACCAGAACGCGGCTGAGTGCGAGTGGAGGGTCGGCATTTCCCGTTACAAAGAGCCATGGAGGAAAGCGTTCGTGCTCGCACATGACGTGTGCACGCTGAAGGGAATGTCCCCCGATTCTGTTGGTGAGCAGCAGCATCAGGGCAGTGGTACCCACCGCTGGTGACCCCACACAGCAGCAGCAGCGGCAGGTCTCCAGCTGGCTGGCAGTGACCTTGAGTTTCAGTGCAAAACAATTTATAACTTCTTGTTCATATCAATGTTTTAAATAGGAAAATCCATGTATGTATGGTGTTCCCATGATGTGAGATTACGTATTCAACCTTGCTACAACTACTTCTGAGGAGTGCACTGAAATAGACTATTTCCTCACAAACTTACTGTCTATTTGAATCTCAAGAGTTCACACTGCCTCTAAAGGAATAGTTCTGTTTGCAGTTCTGTGTTTTCTGGGTTAAAAATACAAATGGAACCGCAACATCATCAGTTTTCCAACTGAAAGAACTGTCTGTATCCATCTAATTCCAACGTGCACTTCTCTGACATTGCTTTTTCAGGATTTTTATCTGTTATAAACTGGATTCTCTTCAGGAAAAAACATCTTCCTCTATATGGGCAGTAGTCAGGGTGAGTGAACTGAGAAATTACTGTGCTGGTTTGTAACTGTGATAATGTGGCCCTCGCATCCCTGCTCTGAACTACACTGACCATCTTCACACAGCTTTTCACACTACTCTGATCAGACTGTTCCTTCGCCTGGGTGCTCGATTGTATCTATCCTTCCTTGTGGGTCAGACACTCTGAAATAGCAGGGCTGGTTGGCTGAAGTTCCCCAAAAGTGGGCAAGTGAGGAAATGCATGAGCTCACACGAGTTCAGAAGCAGTAATGAGGACAGAACAGGGATTCCTTTCGCCTGGCTCCCATTCCAGTGAATTCTGCATCTGTAGGTAGCATGTACAGAATAAACAGGCACTTATTGCAGTTTCTCAGAGCAGGTCTGTAACAGAGCAAATTCTGAAAAAGGATTCTTTTCCATTGCCAATCTCAGAGTGTCATTTGATTCCTGATCAGTAGAAAGATACTAAAAATGCATTTGAGAAATAGGAAAATGCCCAGGTAGGAGGTAAGCGGCACAGAGGCATTAAGAACACATGAACATTGCTAATTCCAGAGGTGCCTCTGAGTCATTACAGAGCAACAAGGACAGCACAAGAAAAGCTGAGCGCATAAGGGGAGTTATAAAGGGAAATTCTAGGTACATGGTGTCCTAGCAGAGCTCTTGACTTTACAAGAAAGGACTGCTTTCATCCAGGCTCCAGGTAGATGTCCGTGTCCTCTCAGATGGCGGAGCATCAGAAGGCATAAATCCAATGAATAAAAGCAAATGATACTTTGCTGGGTTCACTTTAGCCTTTATAATTACATGTTTCCTTTGATCAGGTCACACATCTCTCCACGACGGGAGAAGAATAGCTGTTCCCAACTTGTGTCTTGTGACAGGAGATTGGACCTAATCACATAACAGACATAGTTCAGACAGGATTACAAGTGTCATCACAAGTAACAGGCCTTAAACACAGACCACAGCATCCTCAGGCAGACTGACAATCATAATAAAAAAGCAAACCCCACCAACAGCAAAATTCACAAACCACAGGATGGGATTAGGAGGGACCAAGCTGTCACCTAGGTCTTACATACTGTATCTACAATCATCCTATCTCCTGGCCTCTTGCCCCATGGTGGGACTCTAAATGCTTCTTTTGGGCATGAGCTAATTAGATCCCCTACACTAATATTCCCAAGACCATGGAAAGAAAGGTGAGGCCAAATTCCAAGACAGAAAAAAGGATCTGTTAGAGGGTATCTCAAAGTTGTTGGATCAATATTTTAAAAAAAATCTTTGACACTACAGATATTGAACAAAAAATAGTGTTATTTTTCCCCTCACAGTATTGACTGGAGGCATTGAGATCCCTAAATACGTGTTAACAAGTCCACAGCACATGAAGATCTTGGAAGAGTAGACTGAAACAAGGAATGCCCATATCTTCAGGAAAGCCTCTGAAATACAAGGAAAAGTGGTTTAGAATTGTCAAGAAATTGGAGAGGGAACAGAAAGGACAAAGGGACTAAGAGGGAAAGTTCATGACCATGCCTAAATGACTAAAACCAGATTATCAAAGCAGACTAGATTAGTGTACTACGAATGCTCTTTGAAAGTCATTGCATGTCATCCACCTCCTCCACCTCTGGGATGCAGTGTATCTGTATCAGGGTAAAGTCCAGCACTCTCTCTCTCTCTCCAAGGCTCTGTAGAGCTCACGTTCCTGAACAAGACCTTCCCACAGCACGTTTTTCTGGCAACAGAAACAGTGGGCTGGAAAAGTGGGGGGTTTCATCACACTCCTTCCCAAATGTTTTGATGGAACCACATGACTCCAACATCTATGATTACTCTGTGGTCACAGAGAGGACACATTGCCACAGTCATTATGAGAAAAACCCAAAACCTTAAAGTTTAGCAGATGACTATCCCATTTTCTTTTGTTAAAACTCCTACAGCCAGCACTGTTTACAAACTATTTATGTATTTCCACTTTTAGGAAGACAAACTGTTTCCAGATTTTTAGGGTGTTTTAATTTAGTTCATAGTTCCTACATTGTGAAATCCCATTCTTCATTGTTTTTCAAACAATCTTCAAATCTACAAAGGATCTACAAATCATGTGTAATAGATTCCATATGCACATGAAGAACACCCCTGGATGAAAAAGCACTAAACTGCCCATAAACAGAAAGTGCAAATTCTGCAAATGTAAAAATTCATGGAAGCCACAAAAAAAACCCCAACAATACACATTTCCTTCACCAGCATCCATTGATAAAGGATCAGCATTACTTTGAAACCCAACCAGTGTTCTATGAACAGTGAAAACAAACTAAAAATGTGTTACCAATACTGACCTTTCCATTCAGTGAACCAACATGTGCAAGCAAGTAATTTTAATCACAAAGTGTACAAGTCATGCAAAACCAGCACCACACTGGAAAAAAACCTGACCAAAATAAACACCAGCGTGCAGAGCTCAGCGGGTCATGTCGCTGTGAATGTTCCTGTGCATCACGAGCATTGACAAAAGAAAGTCAGCCAGAATCCATGATTCCTCTCAATGCACCTGCTTAGTGTAATTCTGACAGCACATCCACAGTGATGGCCATGTGATTAACAGATTAAACCCAAGAATCTCCATGTGCCTGTCTCACTTCTCACCACTGCTGGCTGCCACAGGTCTGCAGCACAGTCACCTCCTCCCCAACTGTACTTGTTCCAAATGCCCCGAAACAGAATAAAATTTCCTCCTGAAGCAATTATTCCTAATCCTCATCTTCCTCTTGGAACTCCTTATCCAGATCTGTATCTACAGTTTCCTCTTGCAGCTGTAGCTGTGAGTGTAAAACTGGATTTTTTCAGTAGCACTAAAACTGCCTTGAAAGCTGCCTCCTCTCTCACCAGGCTCTTCCCAACTCAGATATTCACATACTCTCTCTCACAATGCCTTTATGTGAGTCATTATGAAGGTCTTAGACCTGTTCTTCAAAGCCTTTTACAGGACCAGGTGAGGTAACTTCAGGTATGCACAGAGAAGAGCTCCAGCTCATTGGGATATACACCACCGCCTACTAGAGTCTAGAATTTGGTAGCTTATGTTCTGGAATGGAGGCAAAAATTCCACAAGACCAGAACCTTAATAACAGAGCTTTCTTCCAGAAGAGATTAATGCAATTTATCACTTCCAAACCCACATGGGTTTAGACAGACTCATGGCCTCACAGACTTGTCTCCCCAGTACAAGGACATAGTGGAGCAAGCCCAACCATTCCAATGTTGTTAATGGCTGGAGAATGTGGAAAGGAGGAGGGAGCGGGGCTTGTTCATCCTGCAGAAGACAGAGAGAAGAAGGATCTCAGTTGCTGTCTACAACTACCTAATGGGTAGTGGAGAGGATGATGGTGCCACACTCTTCTCAGAGATGCCCAACAAATGAGCAAGAAGCAATGGACACAAGTCATAGCAAGGGAAATTCTGACTAAATATAGATAGAAAAAATCTTCACAAGATGAGTTATAAAACAAAGCCTTAAGGAACCTGAACAAGCTGATGTCAGTCCTGTTCCAAGCAAGCAATTGGACCATATGGCCTGCAAAGATCTCTTCCCCTAAACTGATGTATGAGTCTGTAATATTTTTCATGCAGCATGAAGAGGAGAAGGAAATTAAAAAGTGGTAGTGAGGTTAACCACAATTCCAACATTGACTGCATGATCCTTAATCACTTTGGATCTGTTTGCAATGCATAATGCTCCAAAGTGGCTAATACAAAACTAGCTAGCACCTCAGATGCAATATAAATATGAAATTGCAGCATCCATCCAGACTAATTAGCACACATGCAGATTGCTGCAGTGATACTGCTTCACTACCTACTCTTTTGAAGGCAGCTTGCTGAATTGTAGATATGCTCTGAACTGCTCTGTGCCTCAGTATTTAAATTTATATAACAAGAATAATCATTCTTCCTTGCCTGTTTTGATTCCAAACACTTCAGGGGAAGAGATCCTCTTTTATCATAAATAAAAGAAGGACCTACAGCCTAAACTCAGGGTCATGCAGTGCAATCTCACAAATAAAATTTACAATAATAACAATATCTTAAGCAGACAGTCCAAGAGGATTAGATTTTCTCTTCCACCCAATCTTTCATAGCAAAAAATGGATTAAAAAATGTAAGTAAGTCTATCTTTTGAACTGTGGAACAGTACTGGAATTACATATATTGCATCTATTCAGTAAACTAATTATTCCTGCTCTGTCATTTCCTTGCCATGGAAGTTACAGAAGGACATCAGTGACTTTGAGAAACTTTGTATTTACAGGGCAACACATTTTCTCCTTTCTTCAGTAAAACTATTTCTCTATAGTTTTGGTATTTATTCTGCTTGGTGGAGAAATGTCACTGGCAAGACATATTGGAAGCAGTTCAAACAACAGGAGAAAACCAAATAAGCCGCAAATATTAGCTACAAGCTTTTGATTAGTCTTTCGATGATTTTGGAAAATGTAACTGTGGAAATGAAATTAGCTGGCATTCTCAATCCTCCAGATGAATGAATCAAGGGAGCTGGCTAATGGACAGAAAATTAAGGCTGTATTTGTTTTCCTTCATTCTGCATGTGCAATTATAACACTATTTAATGAGTTTCTAGAACCTCCTGACCAAAATGATCTGAAGTTATAACTAAAAGTTCAGAAGCCTGAGAGGCAGATTGTATCATACCAGGGCAGCTACAAGTAGGACAGCACAGAAAGATTGTAAAAAGTTGGGATTTTTTTTGCATGATACTCCAGCGACAGCTTTAATTCCAGGTAAGTGTCAACAGATCAGCGACAGCCACTAAAAATCTCAGGCTTTTTACATTCCTCTCTAGGATCTCTAGGAGAAACACAAACACTAATCTCTCTGGTATTCAGCTCCTCATCAGGGTTGACCCAGAATTTGGCCTTTAGCTATCTTAGAGAAAGACAAGGCTGAATCAGCCATTTCAGGTTGTGCACCTGTGGAGTCAAGGTGGCTGAATCCTGGAGAACAGGTATTTAGGCTTAAACTGACCTTCAAGTGGAAACACTTCTAATCCTTCATACTAGGGAAGCAAGAAAAAGTATTTTTGATTTTATTTTCCATTACATTAAGACCTTATCTAAGATAAAACAGAACCATCACAGCCTTTCAATAAGAATGTAGACCCCATAGGACCTTCAGTACAATTCTAGCTAATGCTTCAACTGTCCTAAGGGCTGTGGATTAAAAACATCATCCACTATAGCTCAGTTTCAGCCTACACAGACAGTTACAGGTGAGCTACTTAAACAAGCAGGTGGATAGCAGCACAATGTTACCACAGATTCATTTTAATTAGCAGGTTTGTGTTAGAATACATTCACCAATATTTTTGTCTATGTCAGGGAGGTAGGGAGATCCAATTAAGTCTAAATAGCAAGAACATTTCTATGGGAGACCAAGTTAAAGGTGTTTTATTACGAGGGTTTCCAAATACAGCTGGGAATCAGCTTTCTTCAGACACTTCTGAAATTGTCCCAAGCAGAACCAGCAACAGCAAACTATTCAACTGTCTTGGGCATCAGGAGTGTTATCATCAAAAACACCTCATACATCAAGCAAAGTAAGAGAGACCTCAAAATCTTTCTCAATCAATATTCTCAACCACAGTTTAACTGCCTGGATAGATACTAGAACCCATGTGATTCAGAAGTAATCAATTTTGATATACCTTATAAAGTTTGCTTTCTAGTGCACTTGCCAAAACAGGTGTTGCTAAGAGTTTTACTCTGTCTACATTGTCAACCAACCAGTTTGGATACAGGATTATGTCCAGCTCATGCTGGCCTGAGTTCCTTTACAGTAATAAAGTATTTTCCCAGAGCTGACAGAGTTTAATGACCTTTTCAACTTACCAGGCTGGGACAAATATAAATCTGCTAAAAATATTAATATCCTTTGTTCTTCTTCAAGTCTCAATGGGCTTTCAATTGAGAGTGATCTAACTGACTATGCACCCGGTGGCAAAGAGCATTTAGCCATGCAAGAAGTTCCTAAGTTATCTGATGTGTCTGGTGGGAATTATAAAAATATCACTTCAAGGGTATAAATTTACATCATCATGTAAAAAAGAAGGTACTAATAAGAGACATCTTCAAAAACAAATACATTTAATGCCTATGAAAGAAAAAGACTGTCATAATTTGGAAGCTGAATGTTGACTTACAGATGGAAAGACCCATTAGATCATTCATTCCCTCTCTTTGCCAAGACAGAAATACATCCTAAAGAACATTTCATGCTCTTCTGCCCAGTATAATTTTTGTAACATAAGTGCTGGAGTTTCTATTGAAAACCTGATTGCTTTATAAAGTGTGCACAAGAGACTGGCATGTACATATGAGAGCATTAAGTCAAACACCAGTGTTTTGAGATACAGAGGGCATTCAGCAGTGGAAAGGCTGTGGGTAGGAATCACGCAGCTCTAGAAAGAGGTGTTGGTGGGCTGATCACTGATAAATGTTCTAGCTATAACAGACATGCACGTAATGACTATGCAACCATTCGTTGGCATTCATCTCTCCACAGCCATTTCCTATCCGAGTACTTCAGCTAGACTCATAAAGCAAGAGTTATTCATCTATTTTAGGTACTTTAGGATGGAATGAATCATGGCCTAAGAGTATCTATTTCTCACCACTGACTTTTAAGTGAATCAGGAAGCAGGGTCTGACTTAGACAACTACAGTGTGTATGTGCAGATATGTTAGAGAGCTCAGGCTCCATGCTGTTGCTAATGGGAGCTTGGGTACTACCTTCATATAGGCATCTATACATATTTACTTCAATTCAGAAATACTAATTTGTAGGATGAATCCCACACCTACAATTAAATGAGAAATAAGTCTCGTTCTCTGGGACCATATTTGCATAACCATCCTGCTTTCCTTCCTAATTGCTCACCAGTTTTGCTTTAGCACTATGAAGGCCAGAAAAACATTAAGCCCTTGATGAGAGTGAGAATGAAGCTACCTTCTGAAAAGATTTGGTTCTCTTCTCCCCGTTCCAATGAACTACAAGAGTCTCACTCTAAACTATAAAAGGGAAGGTTTGGGTGATTAACAACTGCTTCACTAACTTTACTTCCCCAGATGTGCTGGATTGCTATGTTAGAATTACATATTTGCCTTTCTTTTACAAAGGAGAGGGAGTTCCAAGAGCCACAAACAGCAAGACAACTGTTGACAACACTCCTGCAAGAGTGATGGACAGCTCTGGTTGGAATGATGTGATGGAGCACCTCTGGTGCCTTCCCTGAGACACAGGGGAATTTCAGAGAACCCAAGGTCCAGTGTCAGAGAGGTCACTGCAGTCAGTTACACACGTAGGACATTTGGAGAGTTGCCATCTAGCAGCATATCCCTGAGGGTGGAAATGAGCTCACAGAATTTATAAATCTCAAGAAGAGGCAAAACTTTTATCTTGCAGTAGCAGTGTCTTCTCCCCATGCTAGGTGCCTCTGTTTGCAAATGACAGATCAAGCCAGCCTGGTACCCTTGGCACAGGCAGTTGCTCCAGAAAGGTAACACCAAGGTTCTGACCGTATGAAAAAAGTAGTCTTAGAAAGAAGTGGTGACTTTCCTGCCTGCAGTCTCCTTTGTTTGAATGTAGCCTGCATAGAAAAGTTGAGGGGCTTGCATTTACACAGTAATTTGGATATGTGGGGTTTTTTTAATTAACCAAACTTCTTAACAATTTCTTAAATATATTTTTGTAAAAATTACAATATTTCATTAGGTGTTTCCCACTTCACATGACATACATGCAAAAATGTGTAACTGGTGGGTAAAATCCTATTCTGAGAGCAGGAACAGCACACAGACATCCCTGTCAGAAGAGCACTGATTTACACAGCGTGGATCAGTGGATCTGCTCTGACAGATTACATATTTTGTTTCTTTATTAACTGTGCATAATTTTCACATTCTGTTCCAGTTAGGTTATGACAGATAACTACTTTTTAAAATCAGATCTCAAGGCAAAGAAATGTCAGTGTGGAAGAATAAAGACATTTAGTATGCATTTATTACGTAAATAAATACTCAAGCTTCTCAAAAGTGTTGAAGTAAATGACACATCTACTTAAATTGGTGAATTCATGGTGAGTAGCTTTAAATAGAAACACTTTTGAAGTAAAAATACCACAAAGTATTAGACATTTCAAAAAGTTGAGTTAAATTAGCATTAGAAAAATTATTACTCTTACATTTTTATTACTTATTGAGCTGGATCTCTCTTCCTCTGAAGTCACCAGGAATATTAACATCTATTTAATTAACTTGAAGCAAGATTTAGCCTGGAAGAATTATTTTACCGTAAGTAAAGGGGAAAGTCTGAAATCCAGCTTTCCAGCAAGGCACTGAACTCAGATCCGCAGAGATATTTAGATACCAATCTCCCACTGGACAAGAAATAGACAGGTAAATATATTTAAGAACCTGGAACTCATTAGCTCTGATCCATTTGGACACAAAAAGTAGTCACTGTTTCCCTGAATAGCAAGTAGAGCAATGTGGAAAAACATCAATATAAATCAGTATTATAAAAAAAGGAAGCTCACTTCAATGATGAAGGCTGGATTAATTTTCCAGCACTCATTACGAACCATGGGAACTCATGTCTACCAGCTGGCAGCTATGTGCAACTCAGAGTTCACTTTACATATGACTTTCAAAAACCATGGACTTTTCACACCTTACATGGACTTTACATATGACTTTCAAAAACCATCTCCTCCAAAGCACCAAGGACTGGCTGGCTGGAATTACTCTACAGGAGAGAGCCAAACACCAGCTGAAACACCTTGTTTCAGCCACAGGTGACATTTTCAGTTACACCAGAGTTAATCAGAGGCACAGAGATGCTAACAGTTCAGAGTCTAGCTCATTGTAGGTGTAAAGTCTGTGGTTGCTCACTGTCTCAGATTTCTAACTGTAGTAATTGCCAGGACAGTTTTCAATTACCAGCCTTTATTTTGAGTGTGTGCTATAGATATCTGTGCATGCCAAGGTGATGGAGGAATATTATTTATAATTTTTCCAGAAAAAAATATGCTAACTGAATGAAGGGAACTTGTTTTTTCCTCTCTATTTTTATGCTGTTTTTAAAAAATGAGGCTGTGCCAAACAAAGGTTCAATGTCTCTTTTATTCACTTTGTGCCTTCTTTGATCCCCAGTATAACTTGTTTAAATTCATAATCATGGCATAACTTAGATTATATTCTTTGTATATTTATTTGTTGTGTATTTTTCAAGTCTTCCAATATTTAGAGTTTTTTAAGGAAACAAGCTGAAAGATAACCTTATCTTAAATTAATTTTGTCATATATGGTGTTTATGGGGATTCTGTTCTCACAGAAGTTCCTTGCCCACATTATTGCCTCCCACCAAAAAATGCTCATAGAATGAACCATAGGAGGAAACTTTCCTTGAGATTCTCAAATGTTATCCCAAATGGAGCCTGCCAACTCAACTGCTACAGAATAGAGCTCGCAGTGTGTCCAAACCCTGCAGATTTCAAGGAACACTGAGCCTTAGAGAGTTTTCAAAAGGCCACAGCAAATTCGTGCTCACTTGACTCCCCAGCTCACTGCCATGCCAGTGGAACTTTGTGGATGTTGTCATCCTTGTATCTGTGAATCTCAGATAATTAATTAGAAATAAGTATGTTTCAGATGAAGCATAATTTCATATGTGTGTTATGAGTATGACTTCAGATGAAGTCCTACTTCCAAAGGCCTTCAGAGAGAGATGAAAATCTCACTGTAGCTCTGCTGCAAATATTTTTCAAGACTTCAGTGTTTGTGAGATGACCTGAATTCCAAAATTGAGGATGATTCTCTTACTGGCAAATCTCACATGTCCAGCCTTGTATCCCACTCTGATAATGTCACAGTCACTGCTGAAGAGCAGATGCTTTATGAGATGATGAAATTTTAAAAAAACAAACAAACAAAAAAACCCCAGCAGATAAAGTCCAGTCTTCCACAAGAGTAGTCAGTCCATGCTCTCAAGACGTCAGCATAGCTGACAGGATGCACATTATCTCTAGCAAAACATCTGAGCATTTCAGTCACACTGAGGCAGAAGTTTCTGCATCCAAACCACATTTTAGGTTGCTAGAATCCAGCTGTGACACAGAGTTTTGTTAGGCTATTTAAAGCACAGTGGTGCAGAATATAGATGAGATGTTGTGCCAAAGAATAGCTTTATCAGTTTCAGCAAAATACACCCAGAAGACAACAAAGCAGTGAGACACTGTTATTTTAAAGTAAAACAAATATATATCATATAGACTCTGTCAATTTATGCAGCTACTGTGATTGCATTTTAATGTAAGCTATTCATTATAAATACTATCAGTAAGAAACTTTCACTAATATAAAAAACAATAATCCTGCTACAACTTGGAGGAAGTACAGAGTAGTCAGAGCTCCTAGTGAAATAGGTATGGCAGTGCGGTATCTCTGCCACTAAGGGTAAGCTAAAATCAGGAAAAAACATGGTTTCACCACAAGCACAGACAGAGACCAAAGAATTTATGAGTCTTGCATAAAAAGGGATCTTCTAACCTGCATATTTAGCTTTTTAATTTTTACCTATTCCAGTCATCGTTGCTGGCTTGTTCTTGATGAATTTAAAAACATTTTCATTTTGAATGTAATATTCATGAAATAATTCACAAAAGAAAAAAAGGTAGCTGTGAATTAGCATGTGATATAATTACACCAGTTTGGGAGTTCTTTAGCGGTAATAACCACCCTCAGTAAATACACCTGGAAAAAGGGTATTAAAAAATTCATACTACAGTGGTCCAACTGCCTTCAACAAGACGTTTGTTTTCCTCAGGTGGTAATATACAAATATATAATGTACAAATGAGCCAAAGATGCAGAATGTGTAATGTTAAGTCTTACATTTTTAACCACAGTGATTACATTGATAGCTTGTAAACTTTTGCCCAGGTTTAATTTATTCACTTTTTGTTAATGTAAAAAGCAAGACACACAAGTTACATGGAAGCTGAAAGGAGATGCACTGGCAGAACAAGAATTACAGAAAGATGCTGAGGATGGGATCTAGTTACCTGTTTATAAGCTTCTAATGCCATCTTAGGCAGTCCAGGGACTATCTGGGGATCATCTCTTTGTTGCCAGCTGCCGCTCCAGAATGGCACTACTCTTCTTTAATTCCTATGCTGTATCTGCCAGCTCAGTGTGGCTGTCTCAGATGTCTTGGGGCACTGAAAATAGTAATGTTTACTTATATTTAAGTAATTAATTCCACCCTGACTATTTAGGCTCAGCCATACGCACACTCTGTCCAAGCTAACCCCAGAGAAGGCTGTGCTGAGGAGGGGAGGATGGAGACATCCAAGGCAG
The DNA here is from genome assembly GCA_013398015.1 of Oreocharis arfaki. Lineage (NCBI taxonomy): Eukaryota > Metazoa > Chordata > Aves > Passeriformes > Paramythiidae > Oreocharis > Oreocharis arfaki. The sequence continues at coordinate 66,605 of VZRR01011736.1, forward strand.
GCCCTCTGACCCAGCTCTGGGCCTGCAACAACACAGCCCACCCAAACTGCTGTATCCTCACACGGCCCCACTGTGTTACAGCAATTCATTGGCCAGGTCTTTTGGGTCTTTGACAACTCGAGGATCTTGCATGATATTATGTAACATATTGTGGAAAATGCAGGGTTAGGAGAAACAGGAAAATTTCAGCTTCCTCTTTGCCTTTTGTCTGTATAATGAGGGAACAGCCCTCAGATACAGGTGGCTGAGAAGACCAAGAAAGAAATCAATATATATTTGTAGCTAGGAAGTATGTCCCACTAAAATGAACACTAATCACTAATCAGCTCTCTTTGCTTCTAGACTATGTACTTGGGCTTTTTTAGTTTGGGTGGGGTTTTTTTAAAATCTCACCTTCCTTCATTCTCTTGTAACTACTGACAGAACAGAGCATGATTTCCCTTTTCTACTTTCCTTTCATAGCTATTTCGGATCTTGTCTCTTTGAAAGATGCTGCCCATCAGAGATTGCAATCTGCCTTGTACAGTTCTCAGTTATGTTTAAATCTCCTTTCATCCTTCAAAGGCTGGTTGAAAGAAGTGTCAGGTCATTATTTCAGGCTGCAGCTTAATACTTAGGCTTACCAGTGTATGATGTCTCTCTTTGGTAAAGACCTTCATTCACTGAAGGTCATGGCATTAGTGTTATTTTTAAATATATTCCCAGCACTGAAGAGTTAAAAATAGCCATCTACGAAAATGCACAGTAATTGGTTAAACCTTGTTAGCAATCACATGAAGATGATAACTCCTCCCAGGAAAAGACATAGCCAAAGCAGCTTTGACATGGATTTATACTTAGAAGAGCAGCTGTGGGCCTACTGAGAAGGAGTTCACAATACAGACTCTTGGATTATTAGCAGAAAAAACAGCTTGATGTGGGAAAGGAAAGGAAGGAGATATGAGAAAAAAAAAATTCTCATGATGATCTTCAAGTGAATTCCATGATTCTATACTTTGGAACAACCACCATTAGAAAGAAGGCTTAAAAATATGGATCTGGGAAAGGCAAAGCTGCTGAGAACCGGCCTCAATGCTTTATATCAAGCTATCCACCCTGTGCATGGAATTGCCTGGACAGATGGGAAGCAAGTGATACTGACTACATTATACTATCAAAACGGAGAGCTGAAGTTTGGAGACTCAAGCATTGTTGGTCAATTTGAACATGTTCATGGGCTTTACTGGGGCCCATGTTGCTCTACAGACACCCCAGCTCTGCTCGCTGTTCAGCACAAAAAGCACGTAAGCATTTGGCAGCTGGTCTGCAGCAGTGCAGAGAAGAAAAAGCCCTTGATTTCTCAGACTTGTGAAGTTGGTGAGCCGTTTCCACTGCTTTCTCAGGGCTGTGTCTGGCATCCAAAGAAGGAGGTCTTGGCTGTGCTTACGAAACGAGATGCTTCAGTCTTGCATGCTGTCCGTACTGACAACACGCGGGTTAAGGCAGAGATCAAAAGCAGTGGACTCATCCACTGTGCTTGCTGGACTAAGGATGGTAATCGTTTAGTAGTTGCCATAGGCAGTGCCCTGCACTCCTACATATGGGATAATGCTCAGAAAACTCTAAATGTCTGCTCCTTTTGCCCAGTTTTTGATGTGGGAGGTTATATCTGCGCTATAGAAGCCACACTGGATTTCCAAATTGCTGTAGCTACTGAGCTTCCTTTAGATAATATCTGTGGTTTCCATGCAGGCATTGTATTTGATGTGCCCTCTGGTACAGAAGCTGGTTCTTTAATCTCACAATCTGCTCTGGTGCTTGGTGATGAGGAATACTCCATGGACACACGAAGGAAGTCCATAGATTCAGATAGATCAGGTGTTGATTCACTTGCCTCTTCTTCATCAGGTCCTGTGGATTTAACCCATATCCTTGCAAACCACCGTCGGTCTGATCCCAGTCCTCTCATTACTCTGAAACGCAAAGACTCTGCAGCAACAAATGGTCAAGATTCTTCTCACCTGATCTTGGTGACTTTTGAGAGGAAGGTAACGACCACCAGAAAAGTCACCATCCCCGGTATTCTGGTTCCTGATATAATGGCTTTTGACATTAGAGCTCAGATTGTGGCAGTAGCCTCTAATACTTCTAATATTGTTTTGGTGTATTCAGTTACCTCTTCCTGTATGCCTCACATTCAACAAATCCAGCTGGAAAAAAATGAAAGACCAAAGGGCCTATGCTTTTTAACAGATAAACTCTTATTGATTCTGATTGGCAAGCAGAGGTTCCCTGAGCCTAATCTCATTCCATCTTCAAGTTCAGACAGGTATATAATGCGTCTTATGGTTAAAGAATTGATGCTGGAAGAAAATTCTTCAGCATCATCTGAGACTAAGCAGAATATGTTTTATAATTTTGAATCCTCTATTAATATACCTGGAAAAAGAAAATTCTTTGAGAATCTTGCCGCAGAAGACCAACCTCAAAGCAGGGAGTTGTTAATACCAAGAAGCACAGTTATTCAATCTCCGAGTGGCAGGAGAAGGCTCATTGAAGAAGTAAAGAGCCCTAGTTATGAGCAGAGCTCTTCATCAAGTGTGAGTGACCTGGATGAAAAAAGGCTCCCAGGTGACTCCTCAGTGGCCTTGGAAACATTGGATGCTGAACCTACAAATCGCTCAGTGTCTCTTCGTGGTTTTGGATCACCTAGCAGGATTTCCAGCAGACCAACATCCCCTAAAGTGCAGTTCAATGTGATCCAAGAAACATCAAATTATCCTAAAAACAACAATTTGCCAAGTGAAAGGGGAATGAGTCACATATCTAGAAATTTAGAGAGACTTTGTGGCAGTTTCAATGAGTTACAGCTGAGTCTTTCTGAAATAACGGACTTTGCTAGGAACGGGAGGAGGATATCTTTAGCCTACCCATGCTCCCAGGAACCGCCTGTCGTGCGTGTCACTTACCAGGTAACATTTTCTCAGTTTAGAAATATTGTGATAGGAACCTAATTTTTAAACAATCTTGTATTTACTTAGCTTTAAATCAAGAGGATGCAGTTTATTCTTATCAACCCGTGAGAAATGTAACCTAGGTTTGGCATCAAGCTTAATCTAAAATGGAATTATAATTTGTCATTGGAACAATAACTCAGGATGACGTGGGTAGTTTAGAGGATATTTCACATGGGAGATTTGTCTGTTTGTTCTTTGATCATGCACAATTGTCTTGGACACTGGCTGATTTTGTGTGCATCTGTCAGAGAGAACAGAGCCAGAGTTGTTATTCTACAAAAGGCTTATATTTTAGTTTAGTTTAGTAAGAGATAAGCCAATGAGTAGGGGGCTACAGTAGCTCACGAGAAATGTAATAAATTTAAACCTGAGCTCAAATCCAGAGTCTGAAGATAACCAGACTCACAGAAAGACTGAAACAAAGTACTGAATCTCAATTTATGGAAAATTTAAATGGGCATGACATGAATTTGGCTTATTTCTACTTTGATTTCTCACTACTATTCTTTGCAGAATTGGACATACTCAATTTGTAAAACATATAACCACTTAAAATTTTCTGAAAAAAACCCTTAAACCAAAAAAAAACAACCCAAAAACCAACCAAACAAAAAAACCCAACCCCAAAACCCCACAAAAAACCAACACTTCATTTATATCTAATTGTGATTTCATTAAATAAATATAAGAATGTCAAACCATCATGTTCCTATCTACCCTTGTTTTAGCAAATTTCCTACTGGCTTCAGTAAGAATTTCAACTAAGGAATGTAGGTTGGGTAATTATTTCTATCTATTACTCTTAATATTATTCGCAGGAATACTAACATTATATTGATCAGATTTTTGAACATGCTGATGGTAGACACAAAACTGGTGTCCCTTTCAGGATGTAGAAGCCAATTATAAATGCATTTTTATCTACTGCAACATAAGCAGCATTATGTCAAAATAATACACTGCATTGTGATGATGCTGACATGTTTGTTTCTCAAACAAATTTTACTTCCTTTTACTTTAAAGGAATCCATACAGACATCTAAGTACACCTCCTTAAACACTCATTAAGGGAATGGTGACTCAATTCAATCATGTTCATTACTTTTTAACAATCGTTTACTTGTCATTTAAGCACATTCTGGTATGTTGGATTCTCTGAATAAAAGCAAAGCTTTTGACCTGAATTAGTCAATAATTTAACTTGAACACATTATACAAATTCTGGTGAAAAAGCAACATGTCTATTTTAAATAATTTAGGATTTTATTGGCCAAGAAGCAAGCCCTTCTGTTCTCCAGTATGTTCAAATTAATTTTGATTTCTTAACATAAATCAACTTATTTACTTAGCAAGCAGCCCTATTTCTAGGATTCAATTGGATTAACCTTTCCCAAGAGAAGTTTTATTTGTGACATGTAACATTAATCTAAGATCTGAAGTCACTGTGCACGTTTGCTTGCACAAGAAGTAAGAATTAGTTAACCTGTTTTTTTTTTTCTTTGAAAACAACAAAAAAAAAATAAGTGTTTCTAAAATACTGCTAGAAAAACTATGTTTATAAAGGAAGACTTATTTATCTGAACAGGTTAGTTTCACATTAAGCCAGCAGCAAGCACTGCTAGCACCGCATTAGAATGACTCAGAAGAAGTGTCACTAATGCCTTCCCACACACACAGCTTTCCTGGGGAGGTCTCAACTAATGTCTTGTACAGTTCAGCCCCTCTTCTGAAATATAACAGGATCACAGCATGATGCCAAAAAAGAATGAAAAATAGACTTGGCAAAAAGGTCTACAGACAGACAGGGAAATATTTGCTTCATAGGCAGCTAATAATTTTCAGAGAAATAGTTGTTTTGATTAGTTTATATTCAGACATCTGAACCTTGTTCCTCCTTCAGGAGTTGTTTAATGCTCTGTGAGCTCAGAGACCAGCTGGGCTGTGGGTTACAGCCAGACTCTGTGTTCACAGAGCAAAAAGTCAGGAAATAGCTTTATTGCCTTATGATATAAATATCAGCCAGTGGAAAACATTCTAAGCTTTAGAAACACTGCAGTCCAGTCAATAATATGGCCATTATCTTCCAGCTCTTCGTGCCAAGTGTATGTCTTCTTAAGTGTCTGTATAATCCCCAGCACAGCAGAGGCTCAATCTTGATTGAGAAATCTATTGTACTAAAGAATATAATTATCAGAACTGCATAACCATATTTATGCATTTAAAAAATAAAATGAAAGTTTAAAATATAATAGATAAAAATGTAGCAATAATTTACAAGCAATACAAACACTGTTGTGCAGAAGCATTATTGACATATTTATGTGTACTTCCTGTTCTGTTTGGAAAACTAAAACAAGAAAACAAATATTTATTATTTAGTAATTCATAATGTCTGCTCACTTAACAGTCTTCAAAACCTTTGTATATCCTGTTGGTGCAAGCCTGCCTGTCACTCCTCTGCAGTGCTACCAGAATTTGTATTCTTTGTAGCCCATAGCCAGAGAAGAAAACCATGATCATTCACACTTTGGAAATGTCACTGCACTATCACTTGTGTAATAGCATTCAGCCACCAGAGGTAACTTGATCATTCAACCCTGAAAAGCAAATATTATTGCTCTTTCATCACATACAGACTTGTGATTCAGGGGAGTGTGGGAGGGCAGACAGACAAATGAAATAAGAAGATATTATTTTAAAAGAAAAAAAAAAGAAGAAGATCTGTCACAGATTTTTTTCTGTTTCAGTTTGCAAAAAGATACTTTTATCATCATTTTCCTCCAGAAAAGAAACAGCTGCAGAATATTTAAACTAGTCTCATTCAAAAGCTAATTACAGTGGAAATAAAGCCAATCTGGATCTCAAATTAAAGGCATTTAGGCAAACCTCTCCAGGAGGAATAAGATTCATCTTCATCTGAAGAATATCTTTAAACTCCTATATTTTGCTCACAAGCAGTATTATGTCAAGTTTATATCACTGAGAGCATATATTGCATAATTAAACAGGAAATAATATCTTTTCAGCAATTAGTCACAATGATTTTCTTTTCTTAGCACTCACCAATAATTGTATACAAGTCAATTTGTACTTTTATGGTATCTTCATACAATTTACTATGGGAAACTTTATTGCCAAGGTCAGCTATAAACAATTTTTTTTAACAGGTATCTGGGAAATGAACAGAAAGGATCCAAACATACGGCAGTAAAGTTCTGATAGAAATACATGACGTAAAGAAGGGGAATATAAGGGGAGCACAGTGAAATGAGTGAAGACCAGGCTGCAATGATGAGCTGTAATAAGACCATGAACCTTTCTGAAATCCAAAGGGCAATTTTGACTCAGGTTGATCATAGAAAGTAAGTCATGAAAATGATGGAAGAGGAAGCTGATATGACTGCTCCCTGGAGTAAGAAACTAGTCAGCTATCCTGAAATTTAGAAGGAAGAGATTTAGGATGACTGTAAAAGAAAGACCTGCAGTAGTCAAGAGAAAGTGTGATTAATGCATGGATAACATTTTGAGCAAAGGTTGAGGAATTTGTTATGAACAAATTCTGTCAACAGTGTTCTGAAACTGATCAATAGCAGACAAGCAGGGTTTGTAGAGGAGACACAATTCCTTTTTTTAGAGCATATGATTTGTTCGTTGGATACTCAGATGCAAAAGGAAAGGAACATGCAATGTCAAAAATGAAGCCAAGTTTTCATACTGCACAAAGAAAGTAAAGATCAGACATAAAGATCATGGAAGCACAAGCACAAAAGGTATATCTTAGGTGACAGTACACCTGAAACAGTAGTTGCAGAGCTATTAACAGGGAGCCAAGAGGAAAGAAATCCCAGCATCACATCACCTGGAATGCTGATGTGCCCTATAAATGCAAACTGCACTGGGATTTAAGCACCTCTGAGCACCTCAGATCTCTTCCAGCATAAACATTTTACAGGCTTATGCTTCTCTGCCAGGTTAATTAAGGTTGCAATTGGAATGGCCCACATAAGGAAAGGAAAGGAAAGGAAAGGAAAGATACTAATATCTCCACCACAATAAAAACAGAATCTACCAAAAAGCAAGCAGGAATCACAGCAACAGTAAAAATAATGACAGGGGAGGGGAGCAGTGCAAGCTGCCAAACCTAATGACCACTACTTGTGGCAATGCCGCACACGGCTCGATGAGACACAGTTCTCTGAATGTAAATTGTAATTCTCCTTCCTCTCCAATGCTCTCTTCCTTTGCTGTTTAAGTATCTTTTCATTGTCTTCTGGCACAGAACCCCCAAATCTAGCTAAATTACTAGACCTTTCTCATCCGGCACAAAGAATATGGGAGGCAAGGTAAAAGCAAGCTGACTAATGGATACTAAGGTATCAAACCCGAAATCACCAGTGGAGCACAACACAGAGAGTTGAAATCAAGGGTTTAAAAGAATGAAAACAGAATCCTAGACAACTTCAGCACTATTCACTGTACAATGCATGTACTAACCTGATACCTTTCCCTTATAAAAAAGCAGATTATTAACACAAAGGAGATGAAGAATATTTTAAAAAACAGTAATTCAGTACAGTACTTGAAATCATGCCACAGGGGAAATCATTTGTTCAACAGCAGAGAATAGGGATTAATAGAAGAAAAATAAGATGGTTAAGGAATTAGCTGCAAGGGAGATAGTAATAGTTATAGTAATATACAAGAAAATGGAAAAAAAATACTAGTGGATGTTCTCATGATGGATTTTCAGGCTCATCTAAAAGTTTAATTAATGATCTGCTGAGTTATGCTTATAAAACCTGCTTATGACATAAAGTCAGTAACATTTTCAGTAAAGGATCAGGATTTCACACCTGTAAATTGATGAATATTATTTAACATGTAGAATTTTAAAAGAAAAAAAAGGATTGAAATAAACAAAATGAACTAATATAAAGTGCATAGTAATATATTCCAGGATTAACAGATGAAATTTCTGCTTTAAACTGGATATTCATTAGCTGGAAACAACAAAGGATGAGAAAAGCTTGTACATGTTAAGTGACTACAAGATGACTGTGAATCCAAACTACAACACTGTTATGAAAAGAACAAAGGCAGCGTGTGGGCACATCAGTGAGGCACATCCTTCAGCAGGTAATGCAGCACTGGGCACACAGCTGGCAGGTCTCATCTGAAAAACATTTTACATTCCTAGACATCCATGGGCAAGAAAGATACAAGCAGACTTCAACTGATCACTAACCCAGTGTCAGTAAAAACAATTCTGATTGGTAGCACATTCTCATTTACTTCACTCTTTCATCAGTTGTTGAATTTAAGTTCATTAAGATGAGTTAAGCATGCAGGCGAGTGTAGGCAGTGCTTTAGGAAATACAAGACAAATGAAGAAAAGGTCAAGAGGCAGAACCAGCTCCAGCTGACTGCTCAGTGGGGTTCAAAAAAGGGAGAGAAGGCATGCTCATTTATCGTGCAGACATACAGTGTGTAACATTTCATCCAGGAATCCTTTTTGCCTCAGTAAATTATTTTCTTCCCATACATATTTGCAATCCAAAATGTGAGTTTTGAAAGACAGTTTGGCACTGCTGCGATGGGCTGGCTGCTGCCCAGAACACCCTTTTATAGGCTATAAAATCTGATTGGGGCAGGCTGACATGGGTGAAGGGAAACAATTATTGAATCGACCGTTGGTTTTTGTTGGATTTTTGTTGGAGGAGAGTTTGACTTGACATACTGCAGGAAGTCGGCTAAAGAAACTTAATCTGAAAAAATACACTCATGTATGTGGAAATATATTTGTTTCTTCTGTGATTAACATGTTCTTAGTCTACCAATAAATCTTGCTCTAGGATAAAGCAACTAACACCAGGGATTTTAATCCAGGAATTTCAAGTTCTCTAACTCCAATTAGAGATAAATAACAACATAGCAAAAACAGACATGGATTTTGGGAAGAGGTGGATTAAAACTAGATTTGGCTGGAAAAATTGTCTTTGGGTTAAAGCATGAAAGTAGGAAGTACTAAGGCAAGCTTTTAGTTGTACCTTTAACTCTGTCACAAATTACTTCCATGACCTCGAGTAAATCTCTTAAGCTCCCTGTGTAATGGTATGATCATCTATAAAAAGGAGATACTAAGAGTTACCTGCCTCACAAGAAGGTACAGGTTTAAATCAGTTAATCTGTGATGTGACATTTCTCAAAGAGAAGGCACATTATCATCACTTAAACTAAGCATTGAACAAAAAGGCTAAATAATTAGAAGATTATAACAGAGTAAGATTCTCGACCTGAGAAAATTTGTAAAAAGCCAAAAATAAATGTATAAGATGATAAAGTTTATCATCATAAACAGAAGTATATGACAAGACAAAGAAAATAGCTCATATGAATGCTCACAAGTGATGAAAGACAAACAACCGAGACTTGATCTTTCAGGTCTGTACTTAAAAAACTGTTTAGGATAAAAAATAGGCGTCATGAAGTTCTGTGGATAGAAAAATGTCTTCCATTTCCAATGGCTGTTCCAACAACAGTGTGCAAGGCTAAGTAGGAAACTAACCAGAACAAAGCCATCCTGAGTATACATTTCCATTCAACTGATTTCAAGTCAAGAGAAACAGAGCTAGATTATTTTCTGATAATTCTTGAGTTGGAGCACATCTACATGAAAAAATGGACCACTTGGGCCAAGGCAATGAGCCTGTCTTATTTACAGTCCATTTTTTTCTATAATTCATTAACTGAAGTTCCAGTTTGAATAAACTCTGCTATTTCAAACTGAACTCAGGAAAATGAAATAGTTGTTCGATGTGCTGGTCCACAATCTGCAGCAATGACAAAGCTTTGCACAAATACCTGCACAGGCAAAGCATCTTTGCAATGTCTATGCAATGCACACACTCACTGCTGAACACTCAGCCCATTGAGTCTCAGGTGTGTTTAGGTTCAATAGAATATAGTACTACATAATTTGGAAATACCTAAAAATTACAAAGAAGTTCTCTTATATAGTTACAGCTGTAACGAAAAGTTGCTACAGGTTTATGACTAAGAAAATAATACTTCCTTGATGCATTCCTTGGGTATGTCCTTTATTAATTATGCAGCAACAAATTTCTGCCTGTTTTGAATGTGGAAAAAGATAAGAAGACCTTTGAAAGTTGGAAAGTTCACATTTTTAATGGAAAGATTTTTTTACGCTTCTTACATATAAAATCAATCATAATAAAAAAATTGATAACCATCAGCCATAGACTATCTGCATGAGCAATTTATAGCGGAGTGGGGAAAAAGACATTTGAAACAGACAGCAGGCATTCTGATTTACAGAATTCAATGTGGTTGCATGACAGCACATTTAGTTTGTACAGAAAAGTGAAAGAGATTGATTTAGAAAGGTTGTTACACAGCAAAAAAGCACACATTCACTTAGAGAGCAACTGTCAAAAGACAGAACAATTAGAAATGAAGACAAGCATTACAAGAGACATTTATTTAGTCAAAGGTTAGATTATTGTGCACACAAATAGAAGATGCAGTTGTGAATTCATTCAACTGTTTTACATTAGCAAGAAAGATTCAAGAGTATGAAGTAGACACAGATAGAGTGGGACTAGAAGAGGGGTTAGGATAGATGAGCTCCTTTCAACCCATTCTAAAATATTACCTTGGATCCCTTTTGAATGTACAAAACAGAAGGGTCTAGGAAATTGGGTAAATAGACTGTTTATTCACATAAAAAATATATAAAAAATGGGGGTATTTGCCATGCAAACATAAAGATGCCAAAGAAAAAGAAACAAAGCAAAACATAACACATGGAACTACACAGGGAGAAAGCATGGAAAGAACAAAATGAAATTCACAGGACAGAGTATAGAAATATTATTTAGAAGAAAATGTCTCATTCACATCTATTTCATAATAACATTGAGTCATTGGAAAATTTTCAATGTTAAAAGGACTTTTAAATGATAGCAGATAGGAAAAATTAAATTCAAATATATATCCACTCCATGTCCATAGCAGCTCAATGTGACCTGCACCTTGCAGTAACCAGAATGATGAAACACAAGGATGTTGATTCTCAGGGCCACCTAAATTTCATGAAGCACAAACAAGCCATCTTTATATTCAAGTGTGTTCTTTCAGTGAATACCAGAGCAAATTCCAGGGCTGTAAATCTGTACATTCCCTCTCTCTCAAAGCAAGTCACAGGATTCCCAAGCTACCTTGCTGTGACAGCTTTTCAGAGAGACTGTTGCTATGTCCAGTCTCTCTGCAATACTTCCTGTGCCAAAATAATCCTGAGGTTATTTTACTAGAGTGGAATAGCTGCCCAGTGGCTCTCAAACCCACCCACACATACAGCTGAAATTGAGCAGAGTACTCATTTACTCTGGCAGCATCTGGAACAACATTATTCCAGATATGATACATTCCCTTCCACAAAACTGGCTAGAGCAGGGAGGCCCAACAGACACACAGATGCACACCCCAGGACAGTGCACATACAGGACTGAGGCAGCTTTGAGCTGCAGAAGCTCACAAAGCGACAACCAAAGAGGCATTTTCATCCTCCTCACATGAGACTGTGAGATTGTGCTTAGAATGGCCCTGCATGATGTCATCTACAACCTGTAGGAATGACAGACAAAGAAAAGGCAAAATGACTAAAGAACTGAAAGGGGTAAGAGCAGAGGAATGGTTATAATAACTCAGGCTCAATGTCTAAGCCATTAACAAGATCTTTTCTTTTATATACATGCATATGAAGAAAAGCTTTTCAAATGGATCAGTTACTGAAGAAACAAAAGATGTTCTCCTCTGTGATGGCAAGATCCATTTGAGTTTAGTTCAGCAGCTGTTCGATCTGCCTGTTATTGAAATGAAACACGGTATGTTCTTTTATTTCTGCTATCTGGTTTCACCTGAGATTTTTAGCATAAAAGAGGTATTTGTGGTAGAATAATTACCCCAGACTTTAGTAAACTGAGCCAACTAACTTTTTTTGGCAAGCGTGTGTTTTCCCTGGTCTGAAATACAGCAGAGTCTCTTGAAATCATTTAAATGCTTAGTAACTACCTGCAGAACTACCTATTAGCAGAGTAATATGTTAGGTGCCTCTGCAAAGGAAGGCTGAGAAAATAATCAGTACATTGTGTTACCTGGAAGCAGAATGGCTTCTTTGAGACCTTTCGGCATTTTGCTTCCCCCATCCTTACAAGCATATCTCAGACCTGGCAATGGAGTGTAGGCTGGAGAAAAATTCACTCTCAGAATATGCTATATATATTTATGTATCAAGTAACATTTGGGATTATTTTTATGTAAGATAAAAAATGAAGCCCAATGTTCCTACTGAGTAACTTGTAAGGACAGAAGCCACAGGGGGAACCCGGGCCCCAGAGTGGTCTCTGAATTGCCTCTGTCTGTTCCTGTGTGACACCTTCTCAGCAACACACACACTGCCATTTTTTAGCCATTTCTCTATAATGCTTCTGGTGGCTTTTCACAGTCTACTATGATCCTCTTTCTAAGGTTGTTGCAGAAGACAAGAATATGCAGGTTCCATATTTTTGTCAGGAATCTTCCTGAAAGTGGAAGCATATATGAAAAAACTCCACCTGCTGTTGGGGCCTGAGCTATTTCCCAGCAGGCTTCTGCAGGAACATGATGCAGCACTGCAGGGCAAGGAGGAGACCATTTTTGGCCTGTATTTCTAGCTCTTGATTTTGGAAAGAAATGCCCATAATAAACAAGGGGACTGAGAAAACCTATTTTCAGCTCTATAGAATAGTTGAATATTCAATTAGCAAAACACCTCTCTTCAATTTCATGTATTAGACTTCAGAGATATCAAAAAGATAATGTCTCACAATCATCCTAATGCATCCCTCTTTCTGCTCAGATTTTCTGATATTGAGTCTGTTTGCTTAGAGCAAAAAGAAAAACTGAAACAAGAATCTTTCTAAAACGCACCAAAATCATACAAAATTATAAGGTTGGAGCCGAAGTAGTTGTGTAGCTGTTTATGCAGTTCTGGCTGGTACTTGCTTATATTCCTAAAAGTTTCTTTTGACACAAGACATAAATATTAAATGTGAAGTTTAAAAATATCACTCCCATCATTTAATACTATATCATTAAAAGGGATGTAATGAAGAGAATACTTGTATTATAATGACAGCCTGGCATTTTTTACTATGAGTAAACACTTAAGCATTAATAGATTGGAGGCAAAAACTTCACAAGTGTAAGAAAAACTCATGCCCACAGCAATGCTGTTAAGATTATCAGAGGTAAAAGAGCAATGAGCTTGGCCTCACTGTTTGCACTTAAAGCCCAGGACTATAATACCATTACCTGTGCTAAATATAGTCTGTTGTGTAGTGGTTGCAGCACACAGGAGCCTCTTTTTGGCACATCATCATCATAATAATTGTTCACAGTAAAAGGGTACTACACTCTGCACAAGGCTTTTCCATTGAAACATTCCGTGGGATATGCTTGAAAGCAAGTGTTATCAATGACACTGAGAATTTCCAGCATTTCAGTGGATGAAAATAAGAAGTCCCAAGAGTCTGACAGAAGAGTATGCTTCATCAATTTGATGAACAACATAATATCCATTTGGACAGTAGAACTTCCACTTTCAGGCTCACTGCTCACAAAATCTGAAGTCTGTCCAGATTTAGAAAGAATGTACTTAGAGCAGAAGATAAAAGATTCATGGTTTGGAAAGACAATCTTCTTATGATGTAACAGGTGACATGACAACATACGACCAGCTTGGAAAAGTGCTTTTTAAGTATTTTAGGAAGGGGAGATTTACCTTGACCAGGAGCATGCTTTGTTATGACTGACTAAAATTAAGAATGGTTCATTTGGATTTTCTACAGTTTTTTTTTCACATTCCATTTCAGAAACAGTTTTATATCTCAAGATTTAAAATCCCAACACAGAACCTCTCAGGGTTTTCTTTCCCTCATATCCAGCTAATGCCCCTGCTTGATGACAGGATCACATGCTCTAAGGAAAGTGTGTCATCCAAGGGCTCCCACAATGCTTTTTAGTTGCCACAGATTTTTTTTTTTCCCATAAAGTGTTACACTAAAAGGAAAAAAAAAAAATAGAGAATTCACTCTTTTCTATAAGAACTTCAATATCCAGCCAAAAAGAAAGCCAGATTAATCACTAAAAAAAATAATATAGCTTCATTTTAAAGCCAATTTGCTAAGAAAAGTGAAAAACTAAGTGTGAGGGGGATTATTTTCAACTTATATGCAATACAGAAAGAGAACCTAAATGGTTTTGATGTCTTTTGGTTTTTAAATCTTGTATCTTTTTTTTTTTTTCAGGAAAAAAAAGATTAAAAATGTCATCCATATTTTGTTCATTCTCTTTATGAGAAGATTCAATAAATAATTAAAAGACAGGAAATTTTACTGTAGCAGCTTTTGTAAATCATCTTTTGTAAATTGTCTTCAAGGTGATTTGTAAATCATCTTCAAGGTGTAACTTTCTTCTATTTGCTACATGAATTTGAAAATATACCGAACAGTCTTGGTTTGACAGTAAAGGAGATGGAGACCCCTACTCCCTTCTAGAACAAGCACAGCACAATCATTTTTGTTGCCAGCTTTTCCAGTTTTTATAATCTCTTCATCATTTGGGTAGAGCAGATGAGTGAAAAGGCTAAGCAGAAGTAGATGTCACTAGAACAAAAGTCAGCAGGGAAAAGCTGGCTGAGTTTTCAGAAGATGAAGATACTTAAAGTTTATTAGAATTAGAAAAGATGCACCTTGTGTTTGAACTTAATTTAAATAAGAGACAAAATGCCTCAAACCTTGCAAGACCTTTCATTTAGCCTCTCGCTGCGTTTGCACAAAGGTGTGCTGAGCATGGATTGTCAGACTTTAATGTCATTAGCGTAATAAGGCTTTAGTGCACAAAAAGAAACCGTGCTCTGCCTGCTCACTGACTTTTAAAAACGTGCTGCTACATTTATGTAACCAGAGCAGTGCACTCATTTTCTTTTTCTTGCTTAATTTTTGTAGGCTCTTCTTGGATTGTGCTCACTGCAGACAAGGATGGCTTTGTGCCATTAATATTCAAAGCCACACAAGAGATAATCATAAGGGATGGAACTGACAGTTCAGAAGTCTGTGGAGGTCACTCCTACAAAAAAAGCATCCCAATGCGACCACCAAGCAGAGTGACATAATTTCTGAACAAAGAACCCCAATGACCTTCTTTTCTCCTACGATACAGAGACATTCTGTGGTCTCAGACACTGAGAGAGTAGAAAGCTGTCTTCACTACTTTCCATGTATTGTAACTGTAAAATCTGTGGCATGGTTACACTATAGCTACATCCTCAGGTTGGCTGGACCCTCACCATTTCTTCTGAAGGACTGGATCTACAGTGAAGCTGACCACAGCTGCTGTTGTCAATGGCTGTCACGGACTGGAGCAGAGAGACGACTGTCTACTTTGAATGAGGTCACGATGTTCTTGGAGGAACACTATTATGCTAAAAATCATGCAGTAACAACAAATCTAGCTGGTGCAGGTGTACAGTCAACATAAAACCTGAAGAAAATACAACTACAGAGCCTTTATATTCATTAAGGAAAACCAGGATAGGGAAGGAAAAGAGAAAAAAAAAAGAAAATTCCTTCAGGCTCTTTTCTGTTCCAGCTGGATCCCATGGAAACCTGCAACATTTTCAGAAATGCTTAATTTTTATATGAAAATGTTCAATTACTAAAAAGGTTGCATCACTGTCTCCTGTAGTGTCTTACACAGCATGTAGATTTATACATGCACACAAAGAGAAAGAAAAAATCTTGCAAGATAAATTAAGGATCAAAGAAGTTGAATGTAAATTTCATTTGGCTAAATGCAGGTGGCTACAGTGAGCCTTTCATCTATGCTCCTGAATGACCAGTAAAAAACAGAAAAGCACTTCTACAGTAGATTATTTATGCCCTAACAGAGATTTCTAAAACTGATCATGGTGGACTATCCCTATTAAATAAGTAAAAAAGTGCCTGTTCCTTTCCACTGGCTGCAAATGCAAGCAGGGGGACTGGTTTGAACACAAACATTTACATTTAGCCAGGTGAACCTCACCCTCAGAGACAAGAGGCAATACAGATAGAGGTGATCAGGCAGGCAGATCCATGGAAACTAAACTATCGTGATTAGGGTGACAGAAATAGGCATATGGGAAGAATGAACTTCTTAATTTTTCCTCATTGAAATGCAAAGAGAAGGATAACATATAGTGAGCAGCCATGTGTTCAAGGGCATTTTGTACTGCTGGAACCATGGAAAGGCTTGCCTGCTTCACCCTGTACAGCCAGGGAAACAGAAAAGGAAGGACACTTACTTAAGTTACTATTAGGAGTTATTTTTCATACTGTGCATTTTGGGTCTTGTTAATACTCCTGGGGAGTCTTTTTTCCCTTCCTGGGAACCATGACAAGCCCATTCATAGGGCACAGATACTAAAATCCAGTTGCAAAACTTCACTCTGTACGAAGGCTGGATCGAGATGGTAGATCTACACTCTGAAGGACTTAAATGGGTTTGGAGGTTTGTCTTTAGTACCATTCCAGTGATGCAGCCAGGAATCTTACAAGGAACAGTTTCAACTCTTGAAATAAGTAAACAGTTTCATTTCATTGAATTAAATGTCTTCTTCATGCAAATATCCTCCCAGGGACAAATGAATCATCATTCTAAATCACCTACAACCAAAGGCATGCAATACAGCAGAGTATATTTGCACTACCTTGTTTGCAAAGTTCTCTTTAAGCAACCTGAAGAAGCATTCCTGATTGTAAAAAAAAAAAAAATCCCCAAACAACAAATAAATATGACTTTCTAAGTACTAAAGACGTCAGTTACTTTATAGTTATTGGGTTAATTGGATTTCCTGCTTCTTTGCATTAGAATTGTGTTCAAATAGGTATTTGTATTACTACTGCTTTAAAAATTTGATTTAAGCCATGCTTTCCTTCACTGAAATCAGCACAAATCACTGAAATCAAATAATTAACACAGAGGTTCACAGACATAGCACGGTGAGGGAAGACATGATCAGATTTCTAAATGGCATAGCGCATTTCAAAGCAGCAAATGTTTCTAATCCTGAAAATACCCTTGAATAACATCCTTCTGTCTCACAAGTCCTGGGTATTTACAATGCTTATGTTATGGCCAAGCAAAATAAAACTTAATTATAACTAACTAGAATGATGGGAGGATATATTTTACAGGACTACTTAGGCTCAAATAAAGGAAAAACTACAATGAAATTTTTCTCACAAATATTAACTTCTATGGGTGATAATCCCATATTTTGGTCCACTTGAAATGAAGTAAATGAAACACAAAAAATATTACAAAGGAACTCTGGGAAGGTGAAAATCTGAACTAGCAGAGATCAGCAAGTATCCAGGTATTAAAGAAGCCTCAAAAGTTATAACTAGATATTTGTCATTCTGTCACATTACCATTTTAGTTTTTCATGCATTACTCTTCTATAAAACAATCTGAGTGTTGAGGAGATCAGGAATGAAAGGAGATCGTTTGAACAGCTATCAAAGTTTGGTTTAGTTCTGTTTGGTGGCACTAAAAAGGGACAAATAAACTTTCAGATGATGAAACAATTAGTTTCAGGGAATAACTAGCTATAAAATGAAAAGCCTTAGTTCTGTGATGCTTTCTGGGTTTGTTATATTTTGTTGACATTGCTTTCTCTGCTGTATGATTCAAAGGTTAAGTAGGAGCCAATCTGCCTGAAGGTGCCATCATCACACAGCACAAATAGTCTGGTAACGAACAAGGACTCCAGTTTATCCTGTTGGACACTTAAACATTTTTAGGAAGGCTTAGGAAAAATTACTATAAATCAATTAAAAATGTATAATGTTAAAGAATAGAACTGCTCCTACATTTATGAATATGTTGTTATGTACATATGCTTAAAAACAAGTGTATAAATCATATAGCTATACGCAACAATGGACAACAATTGAACAAAGAAGTATTTGTTTCCAGGTAATGATTTAGGAGAGCAGCACAGTGCAGAGCTATCTTATCTAGTGTCTATCACAGGGCTGTAAAGTTAAAATTGAAAGCAATAAAAGCACTGGAAGAAGTGCTGAAGAGATTTATGCAAAGCAGAGGATAAATTGTCAGCTTTGGTTTGGATGGAGAACAGATGGAGAATCAGCGAAGGAGAGAGATAAAAGACGACTGTTCTATTAAGCACAAGCTGTACAGAAGATTTTTGCAAAAACAGTGATAAAGGCATGTGGAGAGAGAGAGTTTGTACTAAACAAGTTGAGCGGAGAGGAGGCTGTGAAAAGGAGAAAAGCATAGACTGAGAAGTATTCACCATCCTCCAAAAACACTATTTTATAGGTCCAAAATCGATACGTTTAGGAAAGGGGACTTGTTCAGACTGTCTAAATGCCATGAAGCACCGACTCCCTTTTTAGGTCCTTCTTTCTCCAGCAGAAAGGGCAGTCACCAGAGAGGACAGTCACCACAAAGGACAGAGTCCTCTGGAAGAATAAAGAGACTTCTGGTGCTAAGCTCGTGTCCAGAGTCACCCAGCAGGGAAGTCTGTATTCTGTAATTAAACCAGAGGAAAGCTAGGAAGACTAAGAGCTTAAATTAGAACTGGAAGCAGAATGACCACACTCCGTATGCCACACCAGTGGCACTCAGAAGGCTAAATGGGGTACCAGCTCCTCCAAAACATTTCCCCTGTGGGGAATAAACAACATACCACAAAGTCTAAATTTCCATTTTAATTACTCGGCATCTTTATCCAGTACATTTATACGCATCCCAGTGTATTTTTAGGAGTTGCTATAGCTTTACTTAAAAGTACAATATGCTTCAAAGTAAACTTAAAACTTACCTTACACTTTCCATAATTTACCTGCTAAGCATGCAGCAGTCTACTTTCTTTTCATGTGGTTTTTGTTTTTTTGGTTTTTTGTTGGGTTTTTTTTGGTTGCTTGGTTGGTTGGGTTTTTTTGTATTGGCCCACTTCTTCAGAAAATGCTAACAACAGAAGTTCTGTATTCCACACAGGCTTTTTCTGATTTGATTTTGAAAATGGTTTCATGAGAACAATAATAAAACAATACACAAATGAAATCCCACAAAATCAAAGTAATCTGAAATTCTGCTGGCCAATTTATGATGCTGACTTTGCACAATGGAATATTATTTTGCTGTTCTTTAGAACAGATAAAAAGTGAGAGATCACAGCAGGAAGTGCATAAAGTAGGCCCTGCATCACCCTCAAGTAGTTCTTGCATTTTTCCTTTATTACTCTAGAACAAGATTTTCTATACTCATGTGAATTTCTTTAATATCTTTTCAATCACTGAAATAGCATCAACAGTATCATCAAGCCTAACTTCCTTTCCCCCAATTCCCATTTTCTTCTGTGTTTTCTCAGCTTGGACAATGAACTTACTTTTAGCTATTTTTATTTTCAGGTTTTCCTCTCTTAACAGAAAACCACAAGCAGTAGACCATTTTCCCACTCAAAATGTAGTTGAAAAGTCCATCTCTTTAACCCAAAACAGTGCCAATTATTCTGA
Organism: Oreocharis arfaki; assembly: GCA_013398015.1. Taxonomy (NCBI): domain Eukaryota; kingdom Metazoa; phylum Chordata; class Aves; order Passeriformes; family Paramythiidae; genus Oreocharis; species Oreocharis arfaki. The sequence goes on from VZRR01011736.1 coordinate 86,244, forward strand.
AGTAACTCCTGTCAGATGTTTATCTAACTTGTTCTTAAAAAACCCAGTATACAGTACCTGGTTGCAGTAATCCACCCTTCAGAGCTGAACTCACCTGACCTGACTTTTCAGCATGTGAAGTTAGGCAAGGTAAATCCCAGGAGTTATGAAATTTCACCCATGCATGTAGTACTTTATTTCCCCATGCAACTGAAATTAACTTATGCATTAGTGGTTTATATGTTGATAGTAATTTTATATGTTTATATCTGTATATTAATTAGTCAATGTTGTGGCTTCATTTTTTCAACAGACTGAGGCAATTTCACAATCTTGATGTTAAATACATACTCACTTTGCTGAGTTTCAGTAGTTCTTGCTAGTGCTATTATCTGATGGACAAGGAGAGAGCTGCCATTACCCCCCATCTAATGACATTGGGGAAGATCTCATTTGAGTCTCCAAAGTGGCAAGGATCCATCCCTCTTGTGCAGGTCCCATGGCATCTTACCAGCCAAGGCAGCACACAGCCAGGAGAGCATCCAAACACCACAGGGTGACACTACAGACAAAACTAACCTGAAACTCCAGGCAAATACAAACTTTAGTTAACTTCAGAGGCAACAGTCACTTCCTTGCAATCAAACATACTTAATAAATTCTAAAAACATAAAAAAGGCAGTATAGAAAGACACAGTTCTCAAACATTATTTTTAAAAAATAGTACAAAATTCACAATAATGTACTAATTTCAGCAGTCAAAAAAGAAACTTTTGCTGTGTAAGAAAAGCTCTGATGTCCTTATGGAAATTTAGCAGGAGGTGATTTTTTTCCAAAGCAATACTAGTGACAGTACTCCTCATTCTCCATCAGACCCCTCTTCATTCATCCTGCAGTCACTGGATGGAAATACACGGACCCAAACATATAGGGGGCCAAAAATACCTACCAAAACACTTAAAGAGGATCAGTTTCTCAATCCAGCCCACAGCTCAACTGCACAGTTGTGCCAGCATAAAGGCACACCAACAAATACTAACATGGCCCACTGCTGCCATAGCTCATTCCTTTTATCTGTCAGTGAATTCTGTGTCTCTCTAAATATCAATAAACTTCTTTTTAAGTGTAACACTTCAGAGCATTTTCAGTATTGATCATTGCATTTGTTACATGTTTCCTACCTTAGACAGCATAACACCATAAATAATACATTTAATTTGTATTATGCTAATTCATTCCCTTGTTATCTTTCCCTCAGAAACTTAGCTCACCTAAGACAAATGAAGAAAAGTCAGAATACTGGCTCTACTGCAAATTACTGTCAAAGTTTCCCTTGAACTTTAAACAAGTCACAATTTCATTCAGTTTGTAAATATTCTTATGCTCATGTAATTTGTACATAGCTGTCATCTACATTTCCATGTCTACCTTTCCTCATTAACATTTTATTTAGATATCAATGATATTGTTATCAGCACAAAATGTAGCTACTCTGATCTTCACTGATACACTGTTATCTCAAAACACTTGTACCTGTTAATAGCATAAAAGAAAACTGCATGACAACAGTGCGCCAGAAATGCAGGATTAACCTAAGCAGCAGCAAAGATCAAAGAAGTACTTTTGCAGATTAGTTGCATAAAAGGAAAATAGAAAATGTATCAGTAGGAGACAGAAGCATCTAGGACTGAATTGTTTACAGGCACAGGAAACGGTTCTCACAGCAACATTTACAGAGAAGATGGGGAAAAGATGTGTATATATGTGGCACAAGGAAAAGGGAATCCAGATGTCTACCAGAAAGGTTAAGATTTTAACAACCTCTTTCATAAGATATTGTTAAATATCTTTAATTATGTGATTTGTGTATCAGCTTGGTTCTGGATTAACCATGGTTACAAGGATGTGTAATTTAAAAGAAGATATCATTTGCCCTGAAGATGTATGCCTGGAAATGTCCTTGCAAAGATTATTCCAAAGGAACACTGTCATATCAAAAATCCTTATTTACAACATGGCTGGTTTACACAAATCAATTTTAAAACAGAAAGACTATTAAGAGGCTATCTTATTTTCAATATACATTATGCTATTCTGGTTTTGCATGTTATTTATGGTATACAACAAACTCAGAAGTCAGGAGACTAACTTTTACTTTGCAGAACTTCCACAGAAGCACAAGTACATTAGGTTGACATAGAGCTTTATTCCAGGTCTGGAAGGTCTGTTCTCCTCCTCAAATCAGAGATTTTGACTATTCACAGTTTAAGTCCTTGTTAGGGGCAGCTCTCTTTAAACACTTGAAAACCGTTCTGTCCATTAGATCTCCCTTGAGTCTCCCTTTCTCTGTGCAACACCACTCTTCAGTTTCTCTCACAGACATCCACCCTGGACCTCATATTTCTGCCCCATGCCAGCGTCCCGTGTCTTTCCTGCACCGCAGCAGAGTGGGTAGAACTCAGCTGAAGGCCTGATTCAGACATAGAAAAGCACTGAAGCAGGTTTTTACACATCAAAAGTAGGCTGTCACAGTGTGAACCACTGCAGAGGGTGGTAAAACATTCCTGTGAGTTTTGTACATTTCCCATGCCTTCTTCCCGGCGTCAGAAACAACCGTTTGAAAACTAATAAAAACAACATCCTGAGTCTCCTTTGCCTCTACCAACAACCAGCAAAGTGTTGGACCTGTGCAATACAACCTGCTAGGGCAGCCTTTAGGAGAAGTGCAGTGGCAGCTGCTTTAGGAGAGGTGCGGTAGCAACAGCTGTAGAGAAAAGCAGCAATTCCCACTCACTTTGTCACTGTTCTAATCCCCAAAATTTGCACTAACCCTCTCCATTCTTCAAAGCCTGGAGCCACAAGGAACCTCCTGCAAGGCTTTTTGTTACAGGGCACAAAATTCATTTTTGCCCGTGCTCTGGAAATACTGTGACCCCAGTCGGGCTGTACTCAGCCAAGCCGAGCAGACACAACACAAGCATCCTGTTCACACAGCCCCCAGCAGTGCCTGACTTCTGACACCATGATATTGACTCAGGACGAGGCAATTTTGAATTTCAAAATTTTCAAATTTTTCATCTTGTATTATTTTCATTACTAATCAGTGCCCAAAATGAAGAAGAAACATTTTTAATCTGATAATAAAAACCACATAAAACATCTGTATCTTTTAGCTACCGATCCTAGCTAAAAGGTCCTTTACCACATCTTATTTTAGAGGTCTAAATTACATGGTAGTGCCTCATTAAGTTTTCCCATTAAGAAATACGATTATGAGATCAATTTGCTCATTCAGTAGTGTCCATAGCCTGGATTAAATATGTATTTTAAAATGATGCTTATGAAGCTAAAAGAAAGTATCTTCAAATTATTCTTTTTGCTTGTAACATCATGTTCTTTAAATGTGTACATGTTCAGCAAGAGCAAAGAAAAGATCTACAGAGTGCAAAAACAATAACTCTACATGTCTCTTCATCACATCCATTCCACCTTCCTTCCCTGCCATTCCCTCCCTCTACCAGGTATTCATAACTCTTGTGTCTCAGACTCTCCTATATTCTTATTAACGTTGTGTTTCAACTAATTTGAAAAGCAGACACCCAAATGATACAACAAATTAAGTTATGAGAAGGCAAATTTGCTCTCCATGCAGGGCCTGAGAACAGATTTGTGAGTCTGTTCAGTGTTTAAGGATAAGCCTGACTCAATGCAATCACATGTTTTTTAAAGCCAAAATGTGTGCTTTAAATGAGCATGACCACAGGAAACCATTTTTGTAATTTAAGCCTTTTAAACACTTTTCCTTGCATAATTTCATTAACCCACTTTCTACCTTATAGACATCTCCTGAGGGGTTCTGCGTCGTTGAAGTCACAGACACATTGTATGTATCAGCAGTGAACAGCTTGCAAAGTCTGGAAAAGAAAGAAAGAAAACAAGAGATGTTTATTTGCAGTACAGCTGCTGAGGAATAACCACTGTGCCTATGCACATCGTGGCTGTGTGACCAGCCATGGCTCGTGGCTGCTGGCCAAGCAGCCTCCAGCCATCTTCATGCTGTTCTACATGTCAAAATAACCAGGCTGTGGTTACACAAATAAGACACACACTGCTGGGCATGGAAATAAACAACTGGTGTAATAATAACTACCTGCACACCATTCTGGCTCTCTGGTAGGTTGAGTCAATTCCATTTCAATGAAAATATTATGTTACAGATTTTCAATTAACTCTGAGTTTTTGTGACATTTTCAGTTCATTTGTTGAACTCTATTAGCAGTTTATATATAACAGAAGTTACATGGCAAAAATAAGTCTTTAAAAATACTTAATTGTATAATTATACACATATGAAACAAAAATAAACATTTACTGTGAAAATGTCTTTGAGGCATTCTTAAACTGTGGTCTGTCTGTGGTTTAAATGTTTCCTTGTGTCTATTAATACGAATGGTCAATTTAAGTTTTATATGAAAAAAAAAAAAGGGAAATCATTACTGTTCAACACCATTCTTTGTGAGACTAAAATTATAACCAGAAAATAGTTCCTGTCTAATAAAGCCTGCTAGTGGCTCAGGGTCCCAGACACCAAATGACAATGCTACTCAGCCAGACTCACTGATGAGAAAAGTGGATATTACGAAATTAAGAGTAGATTAAACATTTGTTTAACAGAACTTCTTGGAAATTGGCTTGAGTGAGCTGTTCAGTTAAGACAGTGGTGGGGAGGAAGGAGGTGGGATTGTCTTTTGCCAAAGGGTTTCAAGGCCAGGCTGGATGGGGCTCTGAGTAACCTGGTCTAGTGGAAGATGCCCCTGCCTGCTGCAGGGGATTGGAAGAAGATGATCTTTAAGGTCCCTTCCAACCCAAACCATTCTATGATTGCATGATTACTATAAGAAATTTTTCAGATTTCCTTTTCCTTCTGTTTTGGCTAGTTTTGGACTGTTCTCTCCACAGCTGCACCCTGTCTATTGGTAATGACAGAGGATTAATAGAGGGGGCAAATCAAAACCATGTCTGTTCATTCTCAGTTAAATTCTCATACAGTTAGAGTGTATCCATGGAGGACCACAGAGAAGCTGGCCTTTAGGTCCCCTGCTTATATTTCTGAACTGAAAGCATAACCTCAGAAATCTATTCATTACCTCAAATCTTGGTATAATTTATTTATTTACTGCAAGTCACACCATCAAGTGCCCAAAGCTGGCAGAAAGACTCTTTTTCATTTCAAAAATGTAATGGTTCAAATAAACCCTATTGTCCACCTCTGGTCATCCCAGCCTCTATACCATGGGCACATCAGCTGGACAAGCTTCCCAAGGAACCTAGGAACTCATTTCTTTCAGTTTGAATGGCAGGAATTTTTCTTCCATAAACCTGTGCCAGTACAAGCACATAAAAGAAGAGTTCTTACTCCTTGAAACCATCTCCAACACACCAATCTGCCTTTCAGCATCTTACAGGTGCCCTGTTAGGTCTGAAACAGTCAAATTATGTTGAGCTTTTCTGGGTACAGTATCTGGAATTTTACCTTGTATTCCATAGATACCTACGTATCTAAAATCCACTTACTAAGCTCAGGAAATTTTCAGAAATTTTTTCAGCAGTTTTTCAGACATTGAGGCAAAATCTGCATTTAAAATGGTATGCCCCCGAAAATCACCAAGTTTGAATGTGCAGTTGCTCTGTAGGTAGTTTGTTCCAGTGGTCAGCCAGACCCACAGCTGTGTCTTACATATTTGAATCCATCTATGGCTCTTGTTAAACCTTCCTTCACTAACTTCAAGAGCTTTTTAGTGCTTTTTTCCCCTCTCTACACAGGCACTCATGCGATATGGCCAAGTCACCACCTAGTGTTCTTCTTCTGCTAAGTTTGAGCTGCTTACATACTTGACCTTGCAACAATTTTAAGCATTGTTTTCCCCAAACCTTTGGCAGATCTTTTTACAGCACCTTTTCCAGTGTTTCAACAACCTATCAAGAGTGTGGGTTTCAAAAATGGTATGATGATCACACTGCTCTGCAATGCTGAGGGGTGGCAAAGTGGCACAGTCACACAATATAATTAACTTTTAAAAAGCCTCCGAGACACATAAGGAGCTATGCTCAATGCAATAAATCAAGACCAGGTAAGTTGTATTGGAGCAGTTCTGCACTGAATTTAGATGCTTTCCTCACTTCAATGTGACCACCCCACAGGATGGGATACACCGCACTGGGGACCTGATGTCCTCCCACTGGAGGCAACTCTGCTCCTCTGTGCCACTTCCTCAGGTGTCCCCAAGAGCCACACGGGTGTGAGCAGGCTGCGGGCGCTGTGTGGTGGTGTCGCACAGTGGATGACCCCGGGGGCGACAGAAGTGACAAGAGCAGGACAAACACCTCCTTAGACTGGCTGGGGATGCTTTCCTTGATGCCAGCCATGCCCTGGGGTGCATTAGGCACAGCACTGACACCTGGTCCAGGGAGGGGATTGTCCCTCTCTACTCTGTATTGGTGTGGCCACACCTCGAATTCTGTGTGCAGTTTTGAGTGCCACAATATAAAAAACACATCCTAAGGAGGGCCACAAGGATGGTTAAGGGTCTGGAAAGGAAGCCTTATGAGGAGCAGCTGAGGTCACTTGGTTTGTCCACCATGGAGGAGACAGATACCTCATTGTGGTCTTCAACATCCTCATGAGGGGCAGCAGAAGCAGACACTGATCCCTCTGGCAACCAGTGACAGGAGCCGAGGGAATGGCATAGAGTTGTGTCAGGAGAGGTTTAGGCTGAGTATCACGAAAAGGTTCTCCACTCAGAGGGTGGCTGGACTCTGGAACAGGCTCAGCAGGGCAGTGGTCACAGCATCAGACCTGAGTTGAAGAAGCGTTCTCAGGCACATTATGTGATTCTTGGGGTGTGCTGCGCACAGGAGTAGGGCTCGTGGATGTTCGTGGATGCCTCCCAGCTGGGGATATCATATGATTTGTGAACCTCTGTCGCCGGCCACCGCCCGCTCAGCGTCCGCAACTCCTCACGGGCCCTGGGACGAACCGGGGCGGGAGCGGCGCGAGGCGCCCGCCCCGTGCAGGCCCCGCCTGCTGGGCCATAGAGCGCCGCCGCAGAGCGTCCGGGCGGGCCGAGCGGCGCTGGCGCCTCCCGCGGCCGGGCGGTGCCGAGCCCTGCCATGCCAGGCGGTGCGGC
>VZRR01011736.1:93448-173590 GCA_013398015.1 Oreocharis arfaki
GAGGCCGCGGTCGCGGCGGGGCGGAGAGGCAGCGGGCGGGCCGCCGGGGAGGCGGGAATATCGTTGCGGGCGGGCCCGCGCAGGGAGCGACGGCGCGGGCGGGCAGTTCGTGCGCGCTCCCCGGCCCGCTGCTGCCGTGGCCGCCCGGTGCCGGGGGGGTCCCTGCAGCGGCTTGTCTGCCCCTGGGGTTGGGGCAGGCACCTCGTTTCGGCGCGCACCCGGCCTGTGGTGTGACTCCTCCCCGGGGAGCTGGAGCTGGGCCCGGCGCTGCAGGGCGCGGTGTGGGTTTGGGCACAGGGCGCTGGAATGCATTGGCCAGTGGTCTCTTGCTCTTTTTCCTTTTCCAGATCCGCTGGGATAGTGCAAACGCCCGTTGTGACACAGGAACCTCTCCAGGTGGCCCAGGAGGCTTTAGCATCTTGATGTGTCTTATGAGGCGCGTTATCTCGTATCTCCCTGCCCTCAGTAAGTATTGCCCAGCAGCGTGTGCGGTTCTGAGCACAGCGAACATCCAGTGTTAATTTTTCTGGAGGTGGTGGCTGCTTAACAGGAATGAGGTTGGTTATAGAGGAGAGGCCAGGTAGATGATGGAGAAGTTGCACTGGATGTATCTTGAGTACTCTCCGGTGAGTCAGGATTCAGTGTACTTAAACTTATCCCTGGCAGACATTTCCTTAATTGGCTCTTACAGATTATGAAATTCATGGAGTGCCTTTCCCTCCTCTCCAAGGTAACCTGCTTCCATGCTTAGTTATCACTTACAGTCAGAATTTTTCCTTAATAGCTGACCTAAATCTTTGTTGGAACTAAGCTGATTATTATCATGCACTGTCCAGAGTGTACCTGGAGAACAGTGGATGGATGTTCTGTCACTGGGCTGGAGGATGTTCGCAAGTTTCTACTCACAGTCTTCTCCAGACACAGAACCCACTTCCTGTGTTCTCTGATCCCTGAGCTTTGTTAAGCATTTCCGTCATACTTGAACTCAGAAGTAGGTGCAGTGGAGATACTGTTAGCCATGAGAAAGTGGGGTAATTATCTCCCTTGTGTATGTCATCCCTCTTAAAACATTCCAGAATGAATTATTCTTACTTGGCAACATTCTCACATTAATGAAATATTCCATTTGTGGTCCACTGTAAGCCAGATCCTTTTTTGCTGTACCTCTACCTAGGGACTTATTCCTGAAGAAGTATCCAACTTGGTGGGTTTTTTTCTTTATTAAGTATATTATGTTGCACTTGTTATTAGGTTGAGAAGATGTTACCTTGATCGTAATAACATGACTTTTTATACAATTTGAATCTTTGAAATCCACTCTTGCAATCCTCTTCCTGCAAGTTTAGGGTCATCCACAGATAATTAAGATAGTGAGTGGTGCCAGGCCCTGCACATTGTGATAAACTCTTCCAGTTTGACAGTTTTTACTTTCTAAAAATCTTTCTTCTTGTTCTTCATGTTTCCTACTAAAACTGCAGCTCATTCTGTGCCATGGCTTTGCATCTGAGCCTAATTGTATGGAGATCTTAAATTAGGAAACCATCAATTCCTTTGAACTGGCTTTTGTGCACAGATTAGGGATTGCTCACAGCTCAAAAACTAGAAATATGTGTAAAATCTTGGAGTTTTCCAAAGTGTTGACGCCTTGTGTATGTCTTTTTTAAAATTCTTTTCTTGTTCATTTCCACAGAAAAATCTGCTTTTATGCTAACTGTCTTCCAAATTGAATTTGCTTTCTTAGGGAGCTTTCTGGGATAACCATCCAAATGCCTCATTCTCACACGCTTAATACAGGATCAGATTTGTAGATAATACATTAATGCTTGGTTATACTTGTAAGGGATTGCTTCATCTTACCACAAATGGTCCAGGAAGTTGAGAGTGAGCAGCAGCGATATTTTGAGAATTTTTGATATTGAAGTAATTAGAAAATATTCTGAGAACAGCAACTTACTGTTTAGAATGAAATGATTGGTCTTGTGATGAAAATACAGCAGAAATTTGACCATAAGCCTATAGAAATAGCGAAATTTTTTCTCTTAAAATTGCATTTCTTGGTGGAAACATCATAAACAAAACAATTATTGGGCTGAGAATTAAGCATAGGTGAACATTACGTGTATATTGACTTCACTGGAAGGAAAAGTCCAGCACTGGCAGGGTCATAAGCTAAATAATCATCCAGGTATTGTCCTCTGTCCTCTGCAATAATTTATTTTTCCTTCTCACTCTGTTCTGTGTAGATGTTTCACTTTGAAAGTCATGGAGCTGGGAAAGGCGAAGCTCCTGCGAACTGGCCTCAACGCCTTGCACCAGGCCATTCACCCCGTGCACGGGCTGGCCTGGACGGACGGGAAGCAGGTGATCCTGACTGCGCTGCATCTGCAGAATGGAGAGCCCAAATTCGGTGACTCGAGCGTGGTGGGTCAGTTTGAGCATGTGCACGGGCTGTACTGGGGCCCGTGTCCCGCCGAGGCCCCGGCCCTGCTGGCAGTGCAGCACAAAAAGCACATCACCATTTGGCAGCTCTGCTTCAACGGTGCCGACAGGAGCAAGCTCCTGGTTTCCCAGATCTGCGACATCAGCGAGCCGTACCCCGTGCTCCCCCAGGGCTGCGTGTGGCATCCCAGCAAGGAGGTCTTGGCTGTGCTGACCACCCGGGACGCCTCCGTCTTGCCCTCTGTCCACCTCAACAACTCCAGAATTAACGCGGACATCAAGGGCAGCGGGCTCATCCACTGCGCCTGCTGGACCAAGGAAGGCAATCGCTTGGTCGTGGGGGTGGGCAGTGCCCTCCATTCTTACATTTGGGATGATGCTCAGAAAACACTGAGCGCTTGCTCTTTTTGCCCAATCTTTGATGTGGGAGGCTACATCTGTGCCGTGGAAGCTACGCAGAATTTACAAGTCGCTGTTGCCACCGAGCTCCCTCTGGACAAGATCTGTGGTTTAAATGCTGGTGTTGCCTTTGAAGTTCCATCGAGCATTGAAACCGAGTCCTTCCCCTCTCAGTCCAGCTTGTGTGGGGAGGAAGAGTATTCCTTGGATGGAGGGAAGAAGTCACTGGACTCTGAGAAGCCCTTGTCTGTGGTTACATCTCCCGTGGATCTAACTCACATACTTTCTAGCAAGCAGGGTGTTGATTCCAGCCCCCTCCTTCACCTGAGGCCCAAGGACTACCTGACGGGAAGTGGCCAAGATTCCTCACATCTCATCTTGGTGACTTTCGAAAGAAAGGTTACCTCTACCAAAAAAGTGAGCATCCCAGGCATTCTGGTTCCTGATGTAATGGCTTTTGACTCCAAAACTCAGACTGTCTCTGTTGCCTCCAATACGTGTAATGTTATTTTAGTCTATTCACTGTCTTCATCCAATTTACCCAATATTCAACAAATTCAGCTAGAGAAAAGCGAGAAGCCAAAAGGTTTGTGCTTCTTGACCAATAAATTACTACTGATACTGGTTGGAAGACAAAAATTCTCTGACCCTGCTTTTCTTCCCTCTTCGAGATCAGACAAATACATGATCCGATTGATGATTAAGGAGCTAATATTTGAAATGGGTCCTTCAATGTCTGTGTCAGCTGATGGCAGCTCCAGTTTGCACCTTTCCAGTGTTCCTCAGGATCCCTCTAGAGATGTCGACCCTCTCAGCCATGGGCTCCTGATACCGGATCGCTCTGCCCTCCGGTCCCCTACGAGCCGAAGGAAACTCATTGAAGAAATCAAGAGTCCCATTTATGAACAAAACTTGGTGTTGAACAGCAGTGACCTCAAAGACAAAAAGATTTCCATGAATTTTCCTCCAGCTGTCGAGACTCTGGATGCCGAGCCAGTTAATCGGAGTGTGGCACTGTCTAATGCTTCGAACAAGCCAACGTCCCCAAAAAGGCAGCCTGAGACAGCTTCCAAAATACCCAATTCTTGCAAAAATAACCTGTTCAGTGAAAAGGAGGCGAGTTACTTTTTGAAAAATGTGGAAAAATTGTCTGGTAACTTCACAGAATTGCAGCACCATCTCTGTGAATTAACTGAGCTGCTAAAATCTGGGAAGAGAAATCTTCCAGTGTACCCATTTTCTCAAGAACCCTCTTTTATTAACATCACCTGCCAGGTAATTTTACTATTGGAAGCCGTAATGGTGACACCTGTTTATGGCTGTATGTTCTTTGAAATGCTTAAGTAACAGTCAGTAGGATTAGATTTCCATCCTTTTCCTGCGGGTGGAACTATGGTTATAAATCCTCCTCAGGCTTCCGGTGTTTTTAAAGCAGTGGGATATCCAGGAATGTGCAGCTCCCTGTCCCCACCTCATATTGGGCCAAGCCCCTCAGTTCTGCACTGAGGCTGCTGGGATTCCAGAGGACCCACATGTGGCAGCTCAGTTGCAGAATTAAAACCCTTTATGGAGTTCCAGGAAGGTAATGCTTTTCCTAGGCGACTTCTAATGTATCTGTATAGAAATTTAGACAAGTGAAGATTTCCATGTGTGGGAATTGGTATCAATCTCCCACTCTCCTGTGAGGAAAACTAAAATAATGGAGACTGTAACAAAAGCAAATTGCTTTGGCTTTGAAACAGAAATGTTGCTAATTAGCATTGAGAGCACCATCCAAAGAGGAAAGAGACCCTTAGGGACACAATAGATAGTTCCATTAACATAGCTTAAAAATGGATTTAAAGTGAAATTTCATGTGAAAAACACTTTTTTTGGCTGAAAGATTTGCTCTTGCAAATCTCATTCTAGAAAGGGTAAATTACCTGATTATCAAAAGCTGGCACAGATCTACTAGGTAGCTTCTAGAATTCAGATTAATAAACCTTAGTCAATATTCAAAGTAATTTAAACTGTCATTTTCCTTTCGATTAGCTCTTCCTTTTACACTTTATTATTGTAAAAATTACCAACTTTTGTAGCATTGAACTCTTAAGTTCTAGATCATATTCCCTCACTCTCTTCACTGTTTCCCATTGTAAACATTTAATAATTGTAATAACAGATCTAGAAAATGCTTTGTTCTGCCCTACTGGGCACGTTCTTTGAAGATGCTTTTGGATTTAAGGCTTGGGGCAGTGATGGTCAGGGGTGGGACAGGCAAGCCCTTCTGAGCCTGTTCCTTACCCCAACATATATGAGCAGGAGTTCTCACCTCTGAAGCTGTGGATCAGGGTTGGCTGGTGGAAGGTGGGGGTGGAAAACCTGCAGCTTTACAAACTCCCTGGGGAAATGCCCCTCACAGATGGAAGGATGAGGATGAGGACTGTTCTGTGGATGAAGCTCACGGTTTCTTCAGCAGCAATGCATGATTGTCTCTCCTGTTGTTCTGACATGAGCTGGATGAATGCTGTTCCTTGCTGCTGTCACTCACTCATCAACACTTTGAGAGCTGAGACTTTAAAGGATAAATCTTGCAAACGGTCTGAATGTATGTAGCATTTGACTTTCTGTAAATTATGTCACTGAAGACACGTCTGTGATCCTGTTTAGATTAATGCTATTTTAACTATACATCACAGTAGCTAATGACTGTTTCTTGCATTTTCAGAAGCAGCTCTCCAAAAGCGATGCAGATGAAAGTCGGGCTGTTCTTCTCTGTGGTGGTAAACTCCGCCTCAGCATCATCCAGCAGCTATTCAACCTCTCCCTTATAGAAATGCGGCACGGTATGTTGGGATTATGCAAGAGTACAAACACTTCAAACACGTTGCCAGAGAAGCTGTGGCTGCCCCATCCCTCGAAGTGTCCCAAGGCCAGGCTGGATGGAGCTTGGAGCAGCCTGGTCTAGTGGAAAGTGTCCCTGCCCATGGCAGGGGGATGGAACTGGCTGAGCTTTAAGGTCCTTTCCTACCCAAACCATTCTGTGATTCTTTGTGACATTCTTAGTGAGCAATAGCAATATGTATATTCCATCCAGGGAAAAACCCAAGGAATAAATAATGAAATAGTAACACAATTTTGCCTTTTTTTTTTTTTTTAATAATTTAAAAATTCTTCTCTGAATCTTCTTTTACTGAGAAGAATCTTTATATTATAAAAAGAAGAAGACCAAACTTACATACTGATGGCCCCTTATCAAGTAACTGATTATACAGGAAAGTTACTTTCAGCTAGTGTTTCACTTCTTGTCAGCTGTTCTAAAGAGAGAAGTCTGAGTAACAAAGAGAGTAGGGTTGACTGGTGGTTTTGGGAGGACAGTGTTCTATATTTGAATCTGTAGCTCCAGCATCTAGTCTGCCTTAGGAAATCCTGTAGCACAGAAGCAGCTCCATACACTTCAGCAGTGCATTTCCTATCAGGTTTTGCTGTGAAGAACACTGCCTCTCTTAATGCTGTGGTCCCCTCTCCTGTTACTGGTTCATGCCATACCCATCCCATGTGTCTGTGTATGTGTCAATTCTGAGTGTCTCACTCTGGGCAGAGGTAGGAAACACAGTTTGGGATATGATCTCTCACTACTATAGGTATTCCCTGTGCTATATTCCATCTACTTGCCCCCTGTATCTGCTCTCTGCCTGCTTGCAGATCACTGAGCAACCATCCCAAACCCTAAGGCTGCTGTTCTTGCCATTGTCCAAGTTTTATTTCTCCTAATTAATTGTTGGTGGAATATGTTTGTTTGAACTATACAGATGCAAAGTAGGAATGGTATTTTCAAATCCTGAGTTGTATTGATTTTCAAGTCTGGTCCAAATTAAGCCAAAAGATTAGAGGGTTGTTTGCTTTTAAGCTACAATCTTCTTGTGACCTTACTTGTAATGTAAAGTTACATAATGTAAATTTACAAACATCTGGAAATGCTTCTCTGAATTCCCTTACCCCCATGAGCTCTATTTTCTTGCTTCACCAGCTTAATGGATAAAAATAGAAAAAAATTCTGGTTTATCTGTATTGGTAGAAGTCAGGGTTTCAGATTCAAATTGTAAAAAAAAAGGCCAATGACAAAGTCAAATAGCAAATGAACCAGAGATGTTGGGTTTGTAGAGGATTGTAAAGTATTTCTTCCTTGTACCTCTTGGAATTAAGTTTAGTGAAATTACGTAATAAAAGCAGTTTCTAAATTGTCTTTATTACTTTGTCATTTAATTTACTAAATCTCTGCTTTTTATAGTATCTGCACAGCTTTAGCACTGTGAAATAGCTTATCAATACCTAATTAAAACCAAGTGTGGATGGTTATGAATTCTGTTCAGAATTTCATTCCTCCTCCTCATCTGAAGCATGCATTTATTATTGTCTCATTTCCTAGGGGCAAAATCCATCATAGTTGCCAAGTGTCCTTTATTTTTGAGATTGAACAAAGCCTGTATCTTTTCTGTACAACCAGTATACTTTTTTTTTTCTAGAAAGCTGTAAATATACAGAAGCATTTAATTCTAGAAGAAACTTGTTTTTTACCTTAAACACCCTAATTACACGAAAATTTATCAACAGCCATGTGCTTGTCTTCACAGGTTCCTCTTGGATCGTTCTCACAGCGGACAGTGAGGGCTTCATCCCGTTAATGTTTACATCCACCCAGGAGATCCTTATCAGAGATGCCAGTGCAAAAGGCTACAGTGCCCGCTCCTCCAAAACTTTGGACATCATCAGTTCCACACAGGGGTGTAGATCCACTTCTTCTGAAAGCCTGGATATCACCAGTTCCCTGGAAGTCCTGAGGGACTGCTCCTCCAAGACCTTGGACAGCAGCAGCCCTTCAGAACAGCCCAGCAATTAAAATGTAGTTTTTGACAGTGGTTTCGCAATGCCTGTCTGATGATGGGAGGCTTTATGTTTACTGTAAGGGACTGCAAATTATCAACAACAGTCTCAAATCTCTGTACGATTTCTAGAATTTTTTTGTTGCATTGTAAATTATTTATTTGATCCTTGGAATTGTTAAGTTTTTTTTATACTGAGCGGTGTTTTTTAACTATGCCTCTTGCAGTACAGATGAGGTTGAAAATATTCTTAGAAGTTTCTGAGATCAAGTTTCCATCTTGGTCTTTAATACATTGGTGTTTTTAGATAATAGTAAACTTGGATAATAAAGAAATCCTTGAAAACACTGCATTGTCCTGTTTCCTCTCTTCTGCTAAAGCCGGAACTGGTGTTATTTAGGAGCAGTGCCTGCAGAACTGTACCTGGGTTTGGACTGGTGTAAGCACCAGTGTAGGGTCATGGAGTTTGGGACAAAGTAGGATTATGTGGAATTTCCATATTGTGTGGAAGCAAGATCCTTTCCCCCTCCTGTACCTGCCCGTAACACCTCTCTGCACCCGTCTCTGTGGATTTGGGGAGGTGGTTGTCACGTGTCTTACCTTTTGTGGTGAGAACATCCAATGAAAGTCTGACAGAAGAAAATGTTCTATGGGCTTTTGTAGTGCGAGAAAGGGAGAAAATGCAAAGGGGAAACTTAGAAAAAGTTTATATAAGCACAAGTTTATGTAACATGGATTGCAACACTGAAGAAAAGACTAATCCAAGATTGCTTCCCATAAAATCACAGCATGATAACATTAAGCAGTTTATCAGGCTTTCACAGTGGCACTTACTGTGTGAGAAGGCATCAAGCAACTAGATTATAGAATTGGAGCTGCTGTCTCAGGACTAAGATAATCTCTTTGGGTTTTTTTTCGTTGCGTATTTGGAAATATAGCCACTGTCAAAAGAAATCTGCCCACAAAAATACTGTATTAAAGATGCAACAGCAGCAAAAGCTGCAGAGAGCACCCAGTGGTGGGTGGCGAAACAACAAGTCACAGCTTTTGATGAACGGGGAGGAGGAAAACAGGTGAAATAGTTTGGCAATTGTGGGCTCAATCCTTTACATAGCAATCATCTCTTCTCAGTAATGGTCACTGTTAAATCAGAAGGCAGACCATGATTACACCTGTCCTTACCAGAAAGTCTCTGAATCCAGAGCCTCAGCACTGGGTGTGGGTTCAAAGCAGGCTGGATGCTGGAGATGGTCCGTGTTTCTTCACAGCTGCCCAACAGTACTTTTTCATGCCTGTTCCTGCTTCCAACATCCCACTATCTGATGGGAGGAGAGGGTTAGGGCTGAGTGCTCTTGGCTCTGCAGAGCACCTTGACCTTGAATTTCTCACGCCTTAAATGCTGCTTCTGTAATTTTGTTACACCACCAAAAACTGTATAAAAATCAGCTGCTTATTTTGGAATTGTTACTATTTGTATTAGATTGACAAAAGACAGTGTCTCCCACCAGAAGTGTGCTTGGTCTCAGGTTGCACCAAACAGATCTGTGGAGTTCTTCCAGCTCCCCAGGTGAGCACCAAGGACTTAGCTATGCACAGGACATTGCTGTGGGGGATAGCTAGAGCAGACACAGTAAGCGCACGATACCTGCTAAAAGCTCTTAATAGTTTGGTGAAGAGATTACACTGGTTCTTCATGGTGTGCTCTGTGCACGTGGACAAATACTGCATTTAAAATATAACCCTAGAAATATTAGAAGAATGAAGTCCTTATGTTAAGAGACTTGCTTATTTCATGAAATCACGGAATCATGTGTCAACCAGCACCTCCAAGTATTTAATGCAAGGGCTGCTTGATTTCTAATCAAAGGACTATTTCTAAACTTATGGGATGACCTACACCAAAGCTGAATATTAAATGAAGGCCCAAATCATTGGAAAATTATCAAGCCTAATCCAAGAATCCTTAAAAGAAGACTGCAGGGTTTGAAGGAACTTTCTTCTCTTATGGCTTTTCTTTCATGTCTACAAGTCTCTTTGGGAATTCTGGAGTTGCCCATTCTCTCTGCTTGGCCAGCTCAGCCCAGCTGAGTCTTTGCCAGGAGTATGGGGTGGCTTCATCCCACTGATGTCAGCAGGTACTTCTGTGCACTGAGACTCACGATCCAGCATAGCCAGCAACCGTGGGAACTGCTGAACCTGCTGGACGTTGAAATGGGCAGATTCTATTCCATGACTTTGAAGGTGATCAAAGAGCCAGTTTATTTTGGAAACACAAGGGAAGTCTCCATGGGCTGCAGCCAGTTTGAACAGAAACTTATCAGCCGATGTAAACCTGTTACATCATCACAGTGACAAGCCCTAGGCAGGCAAAAACATTCTCTAGGTAAAAGAGATGAAATTCCGTGATGATTCCATGTGCATCAGCAAAAACAGGCTGGCAGGGGATGGGTGCTGGGCCTCCAAAGTGGAGCTTTATCAATGAAGCTGAGCAAACAACCATCGGTTCCACGAGACCTGAGCAATCCTTGTGCATCTACACCAGAGCACAGCAAAAGTGAGGACATGCAGCTGAAGGGTGTAGCTGAAATTCATAGTCTCATCTAAGATCATTTGGGATAAGAAAGAGATCAGGAAATAAGGTTTAGTTCTGCTTCCACACTTTCAGAGCAAACACACACGTTTCCCGATCAGCCAGCAGCGCTGCTGCTCTCCAGCTGGGGTTTGAGGCTGCTGCTGTTTAACGTCTCTAACGCGGTACTGAGGACCCTCGGAAAAGTGCCACAACTTAAAAGTGCCCTCTCTTTGTTCAGCCCTGTCGTGCCCATTTGTGTCTTCAGAGACTGTAAATTCTCAGGTGCAACATAGCAAAAAGTTTCCTCCTCTGCCTCAGGGACAGACGGATGCTGCTGCTTCATCTTTTTAATGAAGCTTCTCAGTGAGTTAGCATCTGGTTTGTGCAGCAGGTTTGGTGCTTTGTGAAGTGAAAGCCACCTGATTTCATACTTTAAGCCTACAGCATATACACACTTTTATAACCATAATATTCAGCACTCTTGCTGAGTATCTGAACTGTGGAACTGTAGAGAGTTAAGGTAAAAAAAAAAAAAATACAGTGAAGTTGCATGAAAACAAAATTCCCTCCTGCACCCACCAGTCGTACAAATCGAACTGACCTCCCTATCAATCAGTCTAGAAGTTTTCTTAAGGAAAAGGCTATTGTAACATTTTGAGGCTGTTTTTACGCAAGTATGATATGAAATTTATATGAGGTATATGATTGACCACTAAACTGATGTAGTCCATTGGATGGGACTTCAAGCTAACTTGCCCTCTCTTCCTCATCTTAGAGCTGGACAACAGATACCAGGTCTGAAAGGACATGAGTTTCCCTGGTGGAAACTCCTCCTCTCAAGAAGGTTGATTTAATTCTGTGTTTTCTGTCTGCAGCCCAGAAAGGCAAGCAGAGAAGGAAGTGAACAAGTGATACTTGGAAACAAACCTGAACCCAAAAGCAGTTTGCTTTAAAATATTGTCCACTTCAACTACTTTGCTTGGAATGCTGAAGGTGAATAAATATGAGAGGATGCAGAAAGGATTGAATCAAGTAGCAATTCTTTTAAGGTGCAGGAGTGACTTAAGGAATTAGTACTCAAATCTTCAGAGCTCTTCCTGAAAACCCAGTGACCTGACACAGAAGGTCTCAGCCTTCAGGGACTCCCCAGGGACAGATGTCTGAGGTAGTGTCCACCTGTTAACGTGGGGGACTCGGCACAAGGGATCTAATCCAGCTAAGGCAAGGCCGGTCAGCGAGCTCAGGGGCAGGCAGGGGACAGCGAGGCAAGAGGGGAACACAGAGGCACAGCTGGTGGCCAACAGCACCCCCTCCATCAGGGCCTGGTGGGAAGAGCAGCTCGGATATGGGGTTACCTGATCACCAGCAGGAACTCTCAGGAAGGTGGGGTAACCTTGGAAGGTTTCTGCAATATTGTTAGGTAGGAAAGGGGATCAAATTGGGAAGAAAAGTCTGGGTTAATAGTTAGACGTGATGGTCTTAAAGGTTTTTCTAACTGTAGTGATTCCAGGATTTTATAACTGGTGACCAGCTCAGCTACTGACTGCCAGTAACCAGCCCAGTGTGGAAGATTTGGGCTGCCCTCTCTGTACTCAGCAAGGACAAGGAATTGGACAGGGTTTGCCTTAAAGAGCACTACCCTGTGACACTTAACTCTTGTTATCCTTCTCTTTTCTTCCCCTGTTTGCTGGAATTGCCTGTGTGCAGGTGGGGAAGTGCTGTCCATTAGGCACCCAGCTGGTTTAATCCAATCTCCCATATTCTTATTACTGTATTTGGAAATTACCTGAAGCAGAACCCCTGGGGACTGAACCTGGCCCCTGTTACTGCCAATCAGCAGGAAGGCAAGAGGTTTACGTTAGATTAGCATTTAATCTGAATGGTTGTCAACATAAGAATTTGCTTCTTTCAGTCACATGTTCTGAACATGTATAAGGCATAGATGTCGTTTAAAACTGACAAGGAGACATACAAATCTCATTCATTTTACTGCACCAACACTGAGCTCTAAGGAAACAAAGTTACAAAAATAATCTTACCCTGCACTTAATCCTCCATTCTTTTGACTTAGAAAAATACATCCATTTTCTCAAAAAGCCCGCAACTCTGATAATGAAATAAAATAATGAGATTTTTAAAACATAAAAATAGTCTGCTTCACTTAATCTACAGAAGCTTTCTCTTTTCTTTTGGCAGTTTCCATTGAGGGTACCATGTGCAAAGTGAGGACTGAGTACATTTCAGTGAGATAAAGATCACATTGTCCCTCTGGAGAAGAAAATAACGGTTTATAATCAACCAAGCTTACCTTCCAAGGGTCTGAATACAGACTGGGTGTTAAGCAACTTTAGAGGCAACTGCACAACTGATCTAGAAATAATATCTTATGCCACACTCAAATGACTCCACTCAACCCCAGACAGCAGTTTCTACAGCCCTTTTATTGCTGGGCTAGGTATTCAGTTTATATAAACTGACACGGACCCACTGCCTTGTAGCTACAGATTTATAGCAGCTGAAAACATAACCCATTAAAAAACATTAACAGCCTTTACTTTACTGGGGCTTCTGGATATTTTTAAACATGACTATTCAGAAATACACAAATATTACAGAATAAATTGAATGCCCCAAACTGTTCTCTGTGATGTTTTGGAGCTGATATTGCTACATAACTTACCTACTTCAAAATGCAGTAAATCTGCTATTTCAAATTCCATCAGAATCAAAATTGTAAACAGGCTTATGGTTTTTATTGTTGTAAACACATATGCCCCAGGCATACATATCTTGGTTTGTCCAAAAACTGAAACAAGAAAAAAACCAAAAAAACCCAGCCTTAGATGGCAACTCAACAGAAATCTTAAATGCCGTTGACTCTTACCCACACACACTCAAAATGTATCTTTAGAAGCTCCCTCACAATTAAGCATTTTGTTGAATTAGGACAGTTCATAAGGCTTTTGACTTCAAACTCGCTCGACGAGGTTTCAGTATCAAACTTAATGAGACACTCCATGATTGCATTGATTTTACCTCAGTGTTCTTCAGCAAAAGCTTTCTCAGTTTCCAGTCCCAGCACTGTGAGCCACTTCCCAGATGGCCCTGAGCAAACTGCAGGCAGACACTTCCACTTTCTCCGGGTGCTCCCAAACAGCACCAAGCCCGTCCTCCAAAGGCACTTCGGGTACAGCAAAAAGGCACCTCTCACAGAGACACTCGATGAAGGCAGTGCGGTGAAATTCCTGTCTTGTCCTGCATTTTGCTAATTTCTTCGAGGTGAACAAACCTCTTGGAATCCCTCACTCTTCCTTCCTGATTTAGATATGTCTTCAGAATCCAGTCATTTTAGCTTAAGCTTGGAGTCAGTTTCTGGAGGTCTCTGTATCTGCACTGACTACAGAAGCCAGGAATGAACAGGTCTGAACTTCAGTGCTCCAGAAGGTGCCTGAGGTTAGGTGTGTCTTTCATCTCAAAATTGTGCTCAACAGTTCAAATCTATAGTAGAAATGAGGTTCCAGTTGATGTATCTAAAGCAGGATACCATCCCTAACTGCAAGAAACCCCACCATTTAAAAGGCAGGTGTAGCCTCATTATTACAAAACAGGTGCAAGCTGAGATTAATACCTATGCCATGGTGTTTCCTGAGGTAGAGAGCCTACAGCATGTGAGAAACGGGTATTGTGATTACTTAAAGGCCAAAATTTAAAGAAATTTAAATTACATAATTTTTGGAAGAGACTACTGATTTTGCATATGCTCGGGGGAGCTGTTGATTTTGATGATGTTCTCATTCTCTGACAGAGATCAGCTTGTGGGTTTCAGAAGCAAGAAACAGGGGTAATGGGAAATGCTGGGTTCTATTTCTTAGAGAATCTAGAAACTTAAATTACCTCAAAATCTCTTTCCAAAAAATAATAATAAAAAAAATCATCAAAACATGTCCGCACCAGTGATTTGCTTCACTTCAAAACAAAATAAATCCTAACTTCATGTAGTATACTTCAGGTTCCCAAGTGCTTTCCAAACACATTAGTGTGCAATTTATAGGTAGAGATTGTCCTCAAAATCTGCCCCGGCCTCCAAGGGTGAAGTATATTGTGAGCTAATATTTAAGTGGTGCATCATGAATTGGACTCAGCGACCCTTGTGAGTCTTTTCCAATTCAGATCATTCAAAAATTCTCTGGTCACATTTACACTTTTTTCCTTTGACCTACAAATGCAAAAAATCTCCCATGCAACAAGATCACAGCTTCCCATTAATCATTGAAAAACAAACAAAAAATGCCCAAGCCTTCAATAGCTTGTATTTCTGAACATGTGTAATGTCTGTTTTAGCAGAGTGCATGGAGTTAGGTGTATATTTGCACAACGGTGTCCCCTCCTGATTTCATTACTAACTATGTCAGACTCATCCTTTGTCCTTTTTGATAAAATCTGAGCAGAGAAATGACCTGGAAAACTCTGACAGAGTTTTTTGATGGGATGTGAGTCAGTATTTGGACAGTTCAGAGCTTTCAGACAGAGGTATCTTTTTTGTGGCTGTCCAAGTTCTCTGTGCTTTGATGGCTCCTCCTGTTAAAAGTAGAATAAATGATACATGAGCACAGTTCTGGCTTTCACTGCTGACTAATCAAGCTGAGTTTGGCAATGTCAAACAGCTGAGAACCTCCAGCAAGGTGTGGTGTTTCTGGACAATGACTGAAGCTCCTGAACAGAGGGACTGGTCCCATTTTAGACTGTTTACCCTGTCCCCTCTAGTCTGCAGACAGGCCTGTGTCATATCTGCCAACCCCATGCACTTATCTTGGATATCTTAGGGCATGAATGGGTCCCAGACACCCGTGCTTAGGTCTTAGAATTGACCCCTTAGCATGGAAATCAATTTCCAGTTCCAGTAAATTGGGATTATAAAACCAAGACAGAGTAACAACCTATTTTTTGGGTATTTTATCCATCAGTCTGCTAGGACTGTCCTTATGTATGTCCTCAAGAGTTGTTGGAAGTGGATGAATTTGAGCTAGACGAGATTTTCCTTGGAGGAGAAAAAGAGAGGAAAGGAGAGTGATAGCGTAAAAAGGGAAAGAATAGCTCAAAGCTGATCTCTTTTTTTCTCCCACAATCTTTTCTTCCTACATCTCTAAATGGTTTAGATGTTTCTTGTATTCCATAAACACCAGGAATGCAGTCAACAATACCATTTTCTTCTCTATAGAAGTAAATTGTAACTATCCACATTTTCCCCACAAATTTAATCTATGTAGAATATTCCTCATTTCTGGCCTGCAACAATGTACCACAATAGTGCTTTGTGAGCCACTCCAGAGAAAAAGTAAAACAGAGCAGCTGACATTTCTGATAAATGGTCCTCTAAGCAGGTTGTACTGCACTACAAAAAAAGAGACACTGGAACAAGTCATGGCACCATTCCATTAATAATTTGACTAAGAACATACTGTTTTATTTTGTTGTAAGGAATATCTATATTCTTATTATAAAATAATAATTTCCCCAGTATGATTAAGAGCTGCTGTGGTGGTGTTGCTGCTGTTTTACTGCCAGTCCAAACCTACCTTAACTCTTCAAGGGCAAGCTTTGTTTCTTTCCGACTTTCTTCAGTGATGGGGTAGAAAAGGAGTATAAATAAACCTAAAAGGATGAGGATGGCAGGGACTGCTCCAATGAGAAGTTTCAGTGTGAGGATCACATCATCTGACTGTCTGCATATCCCTGGCTTGTATCCAGTAAACCTAAACAAATGGAAACCACAAAAAGTGGTGTGTGCATGTCCAAAGCGAAAAGGCTGTTGTTCACTTGAAGTCTTCCTTCTCTCCCCCAACACTCTTCATGACTCCTCTCCCATTTTCCTTCTCTTTTTTCTTTGTCCCCACTACATTTCAAATCGTGTTTTTCAAACCTCATTCTTGTGCTCGACTTCAGATAACTGCATTACCTCTGTATTATCTTGTTATTATATATAACATTAAAGTTAATTATTGCTGTTGAAATTGGTCAAATTACTTGCATACTTTTGAAGAAAGGATTGTGGAATCCCATGTAAGGAAATAAACTGATGCCCAGCAAGTTCCACCCGAACATGAGACAGAACTTCTTTCCTGTGCAGTGACCAAGCACTGAACAGATTGCTCAGACAGAGAGCGGAGTCTCCCTCACTGGAGATATTCCAGAACCATCTGGACACAATCCTGTGCCCTGTGCTCTCGGATGACCCTGCTTGAGCAAGGAAAATTGAAACCAGATGAGCCACTGTGGTCTCTTCCAGCCCTACCCATTCTGTGATTCTGTGGTTCTGTGGTTCTGTGAAATTAATCTGTTACATGTTTCCTATTAATATTCAGCAAAGTATTCAAGCTCTGCTTTAAAAGCATGCAAGTAATTTGACCAATTTCAACAGCAATAATTAACTTTAATTTAAACACACACTTAAACACTCATCTCAAGATAGACAAATTTGCTGAAGTGCTCAGAGTTAGGTACACACTTACACTTCATTTATTCAGGGCTTGCATGCAGTCCCACAACTGCTGATATACTCAAATTCCTATTCCAAATTTGTGGAATGAGTTTTTCCTTTGAACACCCACCTAATGAAAGCTACAGCTTATTTGGCATCACTCTGTCTTCTGTGTTCTCCCACAAACATCTGTCTTGGCAAATTGCTGGGACCCAACTGGAATTCGACTGAAAAGGGGCTAATTGGGGAATAGCGGATTGAATTGTTTGAGGGTTTTAGCAATAAGCAGCTAAAATTCCTAAGCCCAAAATGTTCAGCCAAGCATTGCCTGTTATTTAGCAATTTCAGCTTAAGGCCCCAAAGCAAAACATTCTGGTTACCAAAACCTAATCTGGCTCCAAGGGCTAGATTTCCCTTCTAGGTGTTTATTGTGTGCTGCAGCAGGGACAGGCACAGGCCCTTTCTCCCAGGTCTTGCACAAAGGCAGAGCAGGGGATGCCTGGCCACTTTCTCAATCTGTCTGGTCAGAACAGACAAGAAAAAGTGGAAAGAGACCATAAACTATCTCCCAAAGTGACGAAGTCTAGGTGACAAGCAGAGCTGTGAGAAAGGCTGTTCCTGACTCTGATCAGTATCCAGTTCCCTAAAACCATGCAGGAATTGGTGATCTTTTATGATGAACAGGCCACTGGCACCCCTGAAAGCACTCAAATCCATGTAAAGACTT
Organism: Oreocharis arfaki; assembly: GCA_013398015.1. Lineage (NCBI taxonomy): Eukaryota > Metazoa > Chordata > Aves > Passeriformes > Paramythiidae > Oreocharis > Oreocharis arfaki. Next base: position 110,926 of record VZRR01011736.1, read on the forward strand.
ACAAGCTCATAGAGATAGCCCAGTCCAGGTGCAACAGGGAATGCACAAAGCAGCTGTGTCACCTGTGGGGGAACTTCATCTCCTGCACTTTCATGTTTAGTTCTTTATTCATATAAGCCAATATAATGTTCATGAGTAATTGAAAAGAATAAAATCTAAAGGGAAGTCAGATTTTTCTGAACAGAAACATGTCAGGGCAGGTAACTTAATGCTCAGTTGTCTGGCCTAGATGGCAACAATCCTGTCTTTAGTGGTCAGCCATCTGGAGCTGTTGGCACTTTAAAGCTCAGGGCATGAAGACAATTAACTCCACAGGGTAAAAGTGTTGTAACCTCAGAATGCTTTCAGAGTAGATCCACTAAGTGGAAACACAGTGTTACTTACTCCAGTCCTGCTGCAGAAATTCCTAAGCCAATTCCTGCTGACATCTTGGTGAAAAAAACGTAAGAAGAATAGAAAATGGTTTCATGTCCTTTTCCATGGGGGTTCTGCAGGCGAAAGTTATCAACAACATCAGGCAGCATTGACCTAGAAGTGAGCAAGATAAAAGAAAAACTCAAGCCAAGATTTCTTTTCAAAGTCCAAACTTAATGAAATAGAGAACAGCCCTCCTCCGTCTCTAAGCTGATTGATGTAGTCATGCACATGAAAGAATCCAGTTCAAAAGGTTCTACTGCTGGAAAGGAGGGGAATAAATGTGTAACAAAAGCATGGCCACATATTACAATGTAGAAAACCACTGAAAAGCCATCAAACACTTGAGAGGTGACAGAATTTCCTAGTCTGCTTGTCATTCCAGTCAGAATTCGTGATGTTAAGAAAAGAACAACAAAACAACCCCATGTTTCTTAATATTTTAAGGGACTCTGAATTTCTGAATAGTTGCATTCTGAAATAACTCTTTTGACAAGGTAACAACATTTTCAGAAACCAATGAAACCTATTCTCTCTGTACTACAAAGAGACTGAATTTGGTAATGGAGAATTAGAATGGAAGCTGCTCAAACATCAATTGTGAATTGACATTTTATTTCCAATATATATAATCATTTACTGTTGGAAAAAAAAGAGCTTCTCAGCCTCTGTGCAGAAAAGCTTGTGTAGTCTGACAACTTATTTAAACTATGTATTCCATGATGTCTTGGAGTTTTCAGAGCATTCTACAAACAAGTTATGAAAAACAGTGCCCTCAGCAATGGTCTTGCTTTATGGTTAATGTGACCTCAATAATAATTATTTAATCTGAAGAGGAAATGTCCCACCATGCTCATCCTTGAGTAGTTTTTCCCCACTTATTTTCAGTCCTCAAGTGCAAAGGACCTTAATTCTTGGTTTCTTTTAATCATAACCCTGTGTTATTTGATCTGTAACAGAGGACTGCTCAAGCAGGGATACACAGAATAATGGAAGGGTTTGGACTGGAAGGGACTTTAAAGATCGTCTCTTTCCGATCCCCTACCATGGGCAGGGATACCTTCCACTATCCCAGGCTACTCAGAGCCCCATCAAACCTGACCTTGAATACTTCCAGGGATGGGGCATTCACAGCTTCTCTGGGCAACCTGTGCCAGGGCACACCACCCTAACAGTAAAGAAATTCTTTCTAAAACCTAATCTAAATCTATCATCTTTCAGTTTAAAGCCATTACTCCTTGTTCTATAACTACATGCCCTTATAGAAAGTAAGGTTAGACATAGTTTGCCTTGTGTGTCCTCTGCTATGTTCTTAATTGCTCAGCATTAATTGATTTGCCTAACTTAATAATTCCTGAAGCAATGTTAACACATGTTCTATAGCTACTTAGATTATTGATTAATTTACATACTCTCATGTACAAAGAACAGCTACAGTTACAGTTGATGTAATCTGTTAGCAACAGGGCAACCAAGGTCATATAATTGCAAATAGCATCCACTATAAAACCAAAAAAGATTCTTGGAAGATGTGACTCTTGCTATATTCTGCCTCTTTCAGAGGCAGATTCCATGTAGTAGTACACACATGTAATGCAGAAATACATTCATTCCCCACCTCAAATGTAAAATTCTCCTACCATGGCAACAGAAGAGATGCTGCAATGCTCAGACCAGAGATGAAGGCCACAAAGTAAGCCAGGATCAGGTTTGGAATGGTCACTAGCATGACTGCGAAAGGAATCATCCACTGAAGAAGAAAAGCATTATATCTAAGTTACAGCATGCCCTGCTCAATGCTGTACAGATTGTTCCCTTCAAAATACAAAACTATGCAGAACAGTTCACAAACAGCACTGTCTCATACTTCAGTATTTTGGTGAAATAGCATTTCCAAAGAGCCCTGAGCCAATCTGTACTTAACTCTCCAGAATAACTCGCGAAAAGTAGGACAAGCTGTAGCAGTGTTGTCTCTGTTGGCAGTATTAGAGCTAAAACTGAACTAGTAAATTAAGCAGACCCAAGAGCTTTTTTACCAGTCTTGAAGCGAACACACAGACCCTGGTCACATTCATACTCCTAAACATTCATGGTCTCCAGAAGACTGACAGCCATATAAATATTTTTTGTAAAGAGCCCTAAAGTGGTTGATTCCCAAACAGTGCCCAGGTAGAATAATAGAATGGTTTGGTTTGGATGGGACCTTTAAAGATCATCTCATTCCAGCCCCGCTGCCACGGGTAGTCCCTACCCTTCCCTACCCCTACACCTTCCCCTAGACCAGGTTGCTCAAAGCCCCATCCAAGTGTTCAAGCTCTGGCCTTGAACACTTCCAGGAATGGGGCACTCACAGATTCTCTGGGCAACCTGTGCCAGGGCCTCACCACCCTCACAGTAAAAAATTTCTTCCCAGTATCTAATCTAAAGCTACGCTCTATCAGGTTAAAGTCATTCCCCTTTGTCCTATCACTCCACGCCCCTGTAGAAAGTCCCTCTCCAGCTCTCTTGTAGCCATTTTAGGCACTGGAAGGGGCTCTACGGACTTTCCAGAGCCTTCTCTTCTCCAGGCTGAACAACCCTAGCTCTCTCAGCCTGTCTTCATAGGAGAGGTGCTCTGACCCTCTGATCATTTCTGGGGTCCTCCTTTGGACTCGCTCCAGCAGGTCCACACCCTTCTGAAGTTGTGGGTGCCAGAGCTGGATGCAGCATGGCAGGAGGGTGCTCACGAGAGTGGAGCAGAGGGGCAGAATCACCTCCCTCAGCTGCTGCCCATGCTGCTTTTGAAGCATTTGGTTTTGTAGGCTGCAAGAAGACATTGCTGGGTCATTTTGAGCGTCACGTCAAACAACACCCCCGTTTCTTTCCCCTCAGGGCTGCTCTCAATCCATTCTCCACCCATCTTGTATTTGTGCTTGGGATTGCCCTGATCCATGTGCGGGACCTTGTGCTTGGCCTTGCTGAACTTCATGAGGTTCCCACAGTCTCACCTCTCAAGCCTGTCCAGGTCCCTTAGGATGGCATCCCTCCCCTCCAGCATGTCACCTGCACCACACAGCTCAGTGTCACCAGCAAACCTGCTGAGGGTGCCTCAGTCCCACTCTCCATGTCACTGACAAAGATGTTAAACAGCGCTGGTCCCAACACAGACCCCTGGGGATGATACTCCTCACTGGTTTCCACTTGGACATTGAACCATTGACCACAACTCTTTGGGTGCCACCATCCAGCTAATTCCTTATCCACTGAGTGGTCCATCCACCAAATCCATGCCTCTCCAGCTTACAGACAAGGATGTCATGCAGGACAGTATCAAATGCTTTGCACAAGTCCAGGTAGATACTGTCAGTTGCTCTTCCCTTATCCACGAGCACTGATAATTCTCAGGAGATTGCTAATCAGCTTGGGCAAGATTTTTCTGCCAGCTGAGTAACAGCGATGACCAAATGTCAGTTTCTTTTCTAGGCCAGTGGAACTATTTCATTTACTATTAGAGACACTGCCTTAAAACATCCTCACACTGCATTTCAAGGGGAGTGGCAGGGCTTCAGTGGTCATTTTAAACTGTAAATATGCCATTTCATGGATTACCTTCAGTCTCGAATGAGGAAGAATTTGCTTTCATTTCCAATGACCGCTTTAAAGCCATATACATACTCAGCAATAACTAAACCCAAAAGTCAGGATGTTTTACTCTACTCTACACAACCGGATTCACTCATGACATTGCATGGCAAGTCGCAGAGGTTACCCTCAAAACCAAATTAATTTGGGATGCTTGGGATTTGTTTTCTGGCAGCAGTCATAGTCACTAAATTTCTTCAACTTCAACTTGAAGCAATGGGCTTACAGGATTGAAAATCCACTATTTTAAATGCTGATTGAATGCCTACTGCCCAGCTGTCCTATACCCATCACATGCTCCATCTCCCACGCCTGTGAACCATAGGCACAGCAGCACATGTAGAATCCAGAACCAGGGGCTTATCTACAGGGCTTTTTAATGATGGGGGATTAGTTTAACATTAAGTGTTTCAATCCCCTATACGTGCAGCTTGGGAGCTGAGGGTATGAGAAGAGCTTTCATAGAGAGTGATTCCCCTAAGCACTGCTATTTACAGTTCTGGATGATAAGTGATTCTGGGAGTCCTGGAGCCTAATCCATTATGTTTATGTTTTAAATGCATTTCCCATCTAAAGCATTTGCTCCCAAGCTAAGGAGGCAGAAAATAACCTTTCCTGACTGCAAGTTCCCAGCACAGGCAGATAATCCTTGCATTAGCCCAGGGTTGTGGCAAAATCGTTATTTCACCACAAGAGAGCACTCCAGCAATACAAGATTTTATGTTGTCTCTAAGCAATTTTATGACTGCCTTATGCTCCACATGGGGCACCCACTCAGAAACCAAAGCACTTAAACAAAATTCTAGATCAATAATAATAATCATTGTAACTGTAATTTGCTAGAGAAAGAGAAGCAGGGCTGGCGGGACTGAGGTTACAATGCCCTTAAGTCTCGCTCATGCAGTGGCAGCGCAGTCATGGGGCCAGTGCTCCCACTGCAATAAGCAGCTAATGCAGCTCCTTCTTTCTTACTTGTAAAGCAAATACTCTGTTATTGGCATCTGCTCCCTCGTCACAGGGCTGCTGCACTCTGAGTTACAAACAGTATCCTACAGTTATCCCGTGCCTTCCATCCACTCCCTGGCAGCGCCGTGGAAGGTGACCCTGCTGGGATGCTGAAGGTGGTACCGGTCTGTGCAGCAGCACATTATGAAAGGCAAATCAGGAAAAGGTGCAGAGAGGATGCGAGTGGAAACAGGACAGGAGAGTGGAAACAGGGCTGCAGAGCCAGGAGTCACCCAAAGGTATCTCTCCATGCTGCACAGTGCTCATAGATGGCAAATAAACAATTGTGTATCTGTGAGGAGGTGTTTTTATTTTTACAAAATCCTCCAAAACCCACAGCTAAAAGGGATTAATAGCTAGGATGGAAGCTGGAGTTGTGGGAGAGAGCCGTCTTTTGCTTTTAGACACCTTGCCAAAACTATGAACCAAGAAAATGACACACTTCTTAAAATTTCTCGTGGCAACTTCACCTCCAGTCACCAGCTGAGACTTACTGAGTGTAAATTCAATGTTTGCCCCGTGAGGGCAGAGCAGACACCTAAATGAACACAGCACGTGGAAGCTGAAGGAAATAAACAGAAAAGAATAATTTCTAGCCTGTGCACCAACCTGGTCGTGGGAAGAATGCTATCAAGGATCCTTCTTGGGAGCAGAACAATTCCTGATAATTCCAGAAAGTCTAGGCTTTAAACTTCTTGGAACTTTAGATACTAAATGAATAGTTAGACTTGTTGGTCACCTCTTGTGGAGGAATGGGTAAAAAGGGAGAAATACCAGTGGAAGAAAGTCAAGATTCTTGCTGCTTATCTACCAACTTCTAACCCCTTTCAGGGCTCTCTTCAACATAGAATCACCTTAACAGGAAAAATTAGTCTGAAGCACTGTGACTATTTTTTTCAGGAAACTGAATTTCCAAACACATGTTCACCCTGAAAACTGAGTGAGGTTTTAGAGAAAAAAAATTGTTTTCTCCCCTGTCTCCTTCCCTTCCAGTAGACCATTCCCCAATGACAAACTTAGGAGCCTTAAATTATGTGCTTTTATTTCATAGTGGGAGAGTACAGATTAGTTGCACAGATCACACAAGGTGGTAGCATAGGAAGCTCCTGTGATGCATTGTCAGACACAAAATCCATCACTGAGCACACACTGAGTCCCCTGAGAAATGTCTCCAAGGTGAAACAGAGAGGTGGCTTTTTTTCAATCCATCCCCCACTTAGACCATAACAGTCAAGCAACTCAACTGTAAAATTAAGTTAAACCATGTTTACAGAGGTGCTGACAGGCTTTCCAGTCATGTAAAACTAAATTTATAGAGCCAAATTGGTTGAAGAAAGCATTTTTTGTAGCCAAGTAGACAGAGAAGGAGATTTCCTATGAAAGAAATCTGCATTCCCAGGTCTAGTCAATGGGCCAATACTGCTTTTGGCAATTCTCTTTGCTCCAGTGGTAAAAAGAAATAAGGATGGGGCTTGAATTCCAGATGCCTACTTCAAAACACATAACAATTCAGCGTATTTGGAACTGAAAAAATAAAATTACTTCTGATTCTCTGGAAGTCATTCCAACACAGCTTTTAGTTCCAAAAATTATAACTGTTTAACTCTATTCAACAACTGTCACCGGACCTAAATTTTTCAGCTTTGTTCAGATTTTGACATATAGCTTTGGGGTGGATTTTTCAAGTCCTCCTGCTTTGTTGTGCACAAGGCAATGTTTCTTACCTCTTTCATAAGTAATTGAAGGTAAACAGGGGGGAAATGGGGAGGAACAGGCCTATACAATAACTCACCAAGGATGATGACAGAAAATTGCTGCTGTCTGCACTAAGTAAGGGACTTAAAATAATCCATCAGTGACAAGGGCAGGCTCACCAAGCTGGCTTTGCAGAGCTTTGTCACAGTTAAACTAGGCTTCTTTTCTCAGGTAGGTCACCTTTTTCTTTACTTCACTAATGACTGTCCCTCCCTATTCAGAGGGATGTGGGAGCGCCTAGATGAGGACGTGTAACAGAGTTTTGTTTCCTTGCATGGGACTGAATTACCAATGCAGACGCCTCAGCACCACACAACAAGGACAAAATAAGCCTTGTACAACAGATAACTTCTCAACATGAGGCAACTCAGATCTGAATTTATCAAACTTCACTAAGGCTCACTTCTGAGAGCAGTCAAACGAGGAGAGCTTGTGCAGATTCTTAAATAAACTGGGACCTCCCTCCGGCATCAATTCATTTCTCGAAAGTTTCCCTTGGAAACTTGGAATCTGTCTGAAATTTGGTATAATGATTTAAGACAAACTCTAGAACTGAGGAAATTTCACGTGGATTTAGCTTATAAGCACTTGAAAGAGCTCCTGAAGTGGCTCCGGTTGTCAAATAAAATGAGCACAAGCAGATTTTTTTCCTCAGAGGTTTTACTTACCGAAATCCCACATGCTGCACACTTCTTGCCAAATCTCTGCAGAAACTTCTGCCAGAAGGGAACGCTCACGACTGCTGATACCTGCAAGGCACAAAAAACATATCTGTACTGTGCTTCTGCCACTGTCTTCTTCAGCTGTACAGTTCACAGGCATCTTTTTGTCTAGTACCTAAAGGTCTGAAAGAAAGGTGAACATGAAGATTACTGTTTCTCCTCATACTTCGAATGACATTTTAAAATTAATTGTTAAGCTATCCTTGAGAGGGTTTTCCACAGTCAAATATCAGAAGACAGTGTCTTAAAATTTCCTTTTCTAATGCGAGCCACAGCAGTCAAAGCTGTGCTCAGTCATTGAAGTTCAAACATACTGCAAATAGTCACACTTCGTGCTAATGCCTTTTGTCACGTTGCCTGAACCTGAGAAATGATGAGTGAATTTAGCTCTACCCCATGGTACAGGAAGGAAGCTGAAGTGCGAGATAACCTTATCCTAAGATATACTTGGAGCGCACATTCCATACTATGTGTCCCTTCTTAGGAACAATCTGAAAGAGAAACAGTTGCTTGCAGTCAACATTACTGTTTCAGATACTGGCAGCAACAAGCTGGCATACGCATGGCAGCAACAAGCACAAGCGAAATAGCACCAAAGCGCTGAAGTACTGCCACTAATGGCAGCCTTACACTGTACCTTTATTTAAATGTCATCTAATTGTTACAGTTGTATTTCAGTCTTCGCTTACTTTAACTCTACTGTCTCTTGTCTCTGTTCTTGCTGACCATCACTTGCAGAGCCTTAAGATAACCAACGCTCTTTTGCTTTCCAACATCTTGGTTTTAATGGTTTTGGAAAAGATGTGTCTTATAATGTGGGAAAGGATAAGTATCATCTAAGCAAGCAGAATTCTTCCTCTGCATGTCAAGAAAAAAGGTTCTGTATAAGGATATTTTTATCATGCTGCCAATTGCTCTGGAGAAGAATCTTCATATTTCTGGATATTTTAAATATTTATCCTTGCAAGCTGCCTAGCCCAGAAGAGTTGCGTGTATGAATATGCAAACTCAAGTTGTTTAATTTTCAGCACATAAGATTGGGAAAAGGGAAAAAGCTGGTAAAATTCCAGACCTCCTTTCTAGAAGCAGCTTTTGCCCTTTATAGGAGCAGAAAATTGCTTACAGGTAAAAACAACCAGAAATGAATTAAAAGTTCCAAACCACTATATTTTTAGAAGTACAGTAGGGAATACCAACTTTATTTCAAACAGACAATGCAAAAGAGAGTGTAGCTTACTAACAGCCCTGCTGAGACACAAAACTCTTCTTGTCTTCTGTTATTTTGTGCCAAACGCCAATGAGAACCAGGTAACATTTGGGAGAGAAGTGCAACTCACCAAGATGGTCACCACCAAATACTGGAAGTGATTGCGGAGGCCGGCAGCGTGAGTGCAGAACAGGACAAAGTTGCCCTGCTCCAGCTGTTGAATTAAAGACATTTGGTGACCACCAAAAGAGAAAGGAAAATTTAAAAAAAAAAGACAAAAACTACATCACACTCCATATTAGTTAAATATAGTTGGTGACTGATTTGTTAAATGTAGGAATTGGGAATCTCATTCATCCCTTGTTTGCAACAATTTAAAGAACCAGTAACTGTCCCGCTATCACTGGAATAACATACCAGTAATGCTGGGGCAAGCAAGAGGTAAACCACCCTTAATAGAGCATAAAACTGACCAAAACAGAAATGGCCCTATGAAAGGATTCTGTCTCAAGGCTTTATTCCCTCTGTCCCAGTTGCCTTGTGTTGTCACAGCTGTGGGCTACTGCAAGAAACTGCCCTTTCTTTTCCACAGCAAAGCCATAAATCTTTCTCCAGAAGCTCTGACTCCAAAACAAGTAACTTTTCAGCTGCAATAACACTCCTGCCAACTCCCTGTGGTAAAGCAGCTGGTTTTGTATGCAACCTCAGATATGGAGCGTAGCTTTGGGTCAGATATCTCGCTACGCCTCAATCCTCATCAGATGGGAGGACCTAACTGCAGTGTGTTATATGACAGGTGAAGCCACTGCCACCACCATGCTTCTGCAGGACTCAGGGGGATTCTGAGCACCAGAATGAGATGGAGGGCCAGCTTCAGCAATTCTGCAGAAGTGGAGTGACAGAGGAGGATTTAATATTCATGCCACATCAGCATGATCAATTCTTGCTCCTTTGTGTGCTTGTAGATTACAGATGGCCAGTCTTCTGTATACAAATTAGGATATCCAAAAAGTTGTATCCCATCTCCATTGCCACAAAAGCCTTCCCTAGTTTGTGTCTTTGTATATGCTGCCTTAATCTTAGACGTAGGATATCACACTCTGGAATTATGGCCAACGCATCTTTAACTGACCATTCCTTTTCCCGATCAGTAATCCATTCTCTAAATTCCTCAAAATCAGTGTCCCTCCCTCAAATAACAGCAGCAAGGGTTGCTCATGTTGGCTGAGCTGGAGTAACAGAGCTTCCACCTTCTGCCTCCTCTCACACCTTCCCTTCAGTCTGCACAAATATCAAAACAAAGAGGTAGGGACTGACAGAAGACCTTTTCCTCTCTGGGTGCTGTCAGCAAGTAGTTGGCTGCCAGCAAGCAGATGTGCCCTATATCCCTGCTGGCTGAGTGGATGCTGGAAGGATGCGGACAATAAGGGACCTTTCATCTTCCCTCTTCTCCCTGCCCCTGCAGTTGGTCACAGTACCTCCAGCTCCCAGACATGAGCAGAAATAACTTCTGCTATTGTTTCTCACCTTTGGGTATTCCAGCAAGGACTAGCAGATGCTGTGCTCAAGTCCAGGCCAACAAAAAATTCCGGTGCTTCTTTGGCAAACAAACTTTGAAGCAGCCCTTCCAAAGAGCTTAATAACTCACCAGGACTGCTGGTGAGCACAACACTGCCCTCTTACATGTCATACTCTTGCCTTCTGTCCTGATATTCATTTGATCAATGGCTCACATGACTAAGAGTCTCTTGGCAAAAATGTGATAATTCTTTGCTTTTCAAAATGAAGTAAACTTCAACTGATATGTACAAGTTCACATCAAAATAACATATCTACTGAGTTGAACAAAGCGAAAAATCAAGCTTAAAAAGCCTCCTGGACTTATGGGGTGTGAGGGTTCTTTACTGAGTGGCTTTTCTACAGCTCCTCTCTCTGGGAGGATGCACCACATTTGTTCGTGAGAGCCAAATCCAATTGCAGGTCCTTATTTCAAAATGAGCTATACCTAACTCTGACACAGGTGAAACCTCCTGCCTCTGAGTGTCTTCTTACTCTGACCTAATGCCTTCTATCACAAAAGATTCCACAAGACCCAGTTCAGCCACTCTCTGAGAGCAGCCACCTATGCAAAGGAAAGAGGCAATGGTTTAAAGCAGGGCACACATAGAGAAGAACAGACAGCAGAGAAAAAGCATTCTCTAAGCAACTGAAACCACAGGAGACTGTGGATGGATAACACAGAATGACCCAGTCTGGGTCACTAGGACTGGTTCTTCACCTTTTATGGAAAGAAAAAAAAAAAGGAAAAAAAAAAAGTCTTTAAAGGGTCAGGACTTTGGCTTTGCTTCTCCTTCTTAAGAACCACCTCCAGCCACACGGGACCCCAGGTACCAAAAGAGGACTCTGGTTCCCTACTGATTTACAGGGGAAGGCAACACCCCTTAGATCACCCCTCCAGTCACCAGGCAAAGGTTATCTGCATTTCAGACTCCCCCATGCTGGGAGTGGAATGAGGCCAACACACAGACTGAGAGGGTCTGAAGTTACCTGAACTGCTGTCGAGATGAGAAGAAATGAAGCTGTAAGCTTCACATATGGACCATGCTTCATGGTGAGTGCAAGCCCCTTACAAAAAGGAATTGCTCTGTCTGAATTTAAGGCATAAGGATCTAAGAGAAGCAGAAAACATAAAATAAAAATCTTTTCAATAAAGTAATGTGAAGTAACTATTATTAAATTGAGACATATTTAAATATAACTTACCATCCCTTTCCTTGACTCCAAGAAAAAGAACGACAATTCCAAGAAGATACACACCTGCTATGACCCCTGCTGCAATCATGTAAACTTTTGCCTTTCAAAAGGAAAGAAAGACATTTGAAATCGTGACAAGAGAATGACAAGTCATTATGAAAATCGCAGTGTCTTTCTGGTAAGCCACCTGCAAATGAAGAAATGCCCATCTGCATACAGCCAGCTGCCTGTCTGCTACCTCCCTGAAAAATGTTCACTTCTGCATTTTGTTTGTAAACCACACCTGCCTTAGGATAAATTCAGGGCACGTAAGTATATATTTCTTGGGGGAAAAAAAAAGAAAAAGAAAAAAAAAAAGAGGCAGGGAACAAAAGGGTTATTGTGGTGGCAACTTGAATGTTTTAAAAATTTGCTCATGTTGAGACTAACTACAGACATACAGAGTCTGTAGTCATAATCAAAACCATGCATCATGGGCAGAGGGATTCTAATTTTCAGTAAGTCCAGTTGATCTGGCTACACAGACTGCAATCTGGAACTTCATGGTGGATGGGAGAGTCCTCAGTACTGATGTAAACATAGTTACTACAGTTTCTGCATTTATATGTGATGATAATAATGATAATAACGAATTTTAGAAATCAGACCTACATGCCAATGTTTTGAGAATATGGTAGCTTGCATGCTGGTTTTCCCAGTTACTTAGGGAGATATTCAAGCAAATTCAGAAATCTTGGCTTCCTTTCAGCCAGGGGAGAAAAGCCTCCAAGGATATCTCCCACACCACCGGATCACATTTATTGTCTCTAACTCTGACTACACTGACTTTGGATTAAAGCTTTAGAAAATATTTTGTAACGTAGTAATTTACTTTATACTGCTTTATCAAAGATAAAGTAAGTGCTGGTTAAGACCTTTATGACACAATGATTATTTGATAGGAAAACTGAATTCCAAATTATTGGTTATATATTGTAGATGAAATTATTGTAAGTCTAAGAAAAACGTGGTAAAAAAATGCAATTACAAGAATGTACTTCCAAATATAAAGACACTTAGTATAGGTGCAAACATATTCAGATGAACCATGTAAGGATAGAAAATTTTCAAGAAAACAGCTTTTGTTAAGATGTTTACATTTCAGAAAATAACATAGTGAAATAAAGGAATGTTCTTTATATGAGTTAAAGGTTTGGGATTTTTTTATGTCAGAGATATAGATTAAGTCACAGAGTACTTTCACACCATTGGTCATGGCTTGCACAGAATAGAGAGTGCAGTAGTGGAGACACCTGAATTCACTGAAACAAGGCAATTTCAGCCCCAAATGCAGCCTAGCCAGGAGAGAAGGGGCTGAAAAAAAAGGATAGTAACAGGACTCCTTTATGAATTTAACATTTTGTTTTTATGTGTTTGTTAATTTGCTTGAAGCATTTGAATTAAATGTTGTGTTTCATAGGCCATCATTAAATGTAATTTGAGCTTAAACTATCAAGGATACTCATGGTAGGCCAAATAAGGTGCTCCAACCCTGAACAAAACTTGTTAGCTCATCTACAACTCTATCAATACCCGTGCTTGGTTTCCAGTAATAAACATCCATTCATAAACTTAGAGTAACAACTTCAGGAGAGCTTAAAAATAACAATTTCTCCCATTTCCTTTTTTCAAAGTGAGCAAAATAATATCAGTTATTCGCTAAGTGGTTTTTAAAACTAGGTGTGCTCTTGAGCAGCTAAGAATTAGTCTTTGTAACAAAAAGGGTCAGGGCTATACTCCTGAAGGGCACTAAAAGAAAGCCAAGATTTGCCCTCTTCTAAATATTTCCTGATGGAGGTACTTCAAGTTCATATTACAAAGTCCTGCCTCGACTTGTAACTCAGTGTCCATCAGCCATACAACCAAATTCAAGATCCAGCATCTCCTGTTGACTGCAATTAATTAGGTTCATGTTCTGCTGTGTGAACAAAGGACAGGTTTCCAGTCACACTGCAACTTCTTCAGATCTGAAAAATATTTGTGTCTAAAATCTTTCCCATTGTTTCTCAGTTTTAGTATCTAGTTTAATGAAAGATAATGCCTCTACCTACAAACTCTGGCTACTTTAGGCCATGGATGTTTGCTAGTTTTTCAAAATAAAAAATGACTTGATATTAAACTCATTGTGAAGTTTCTCTCTCGAGCTCCCTCCTACCTCAAAAAAGACAGGAAAGCACGTGTGGTTAGACAGAAAGGAAATAAATCAAGATTGTGTAGTTTCTTCTGTGAAAGCCATTTCAGAGATTTCAAAGTAGAAATTGGGAATTTTAGCCTGAAGCAGATTCAGACAGGGAATCTGCTGTGCAATGAAATTTAGCTTTCTCCACGATTCAAGCTACTCGTCTTCACAATTCACAGAGTTGTAATAAACACAGTAGTGTTCTACATCAAACCATTGTCCCAGAAGCTGAAAAGGAAGACAGGATGACATTCTGTGTCTTGTTAAAACACACACTACAAGTTACTAAACAAGCATCTTCCAAAACACATTAATCAGCCATAGAATGGCATGGCCACTTGGAGGAGCAGCCCAGCTGTCCTCAGGCAGTTGCCCAGATCAGCTCTCTGAGAAGCCTGTGCCAAAAAACCATAAGGATCAGGTGGCACAGAGGCAGAGAATAGTGTCTGGGAATGGGGGGAGGCCAGTGCTGTTCCCCTTCCTGCACCACCAGTGCTGAAGCCAGAGCGTGCAAATTCAAAACATAGATAAAACATACCTTTAGCTTGTGATTTTACTGCTGCTGAAGCACGATAATAGGAGCTACTCAACTACATTAGGAAGGGCACAAATATGTACTTCCCCATTTGTATCAAGCATTTGAGATTAGATTCAGGTCAAGGAATAGTCTTCATAGGGTATTTTATATATTGGTTGGTACTTACACTGACAGAGCAACAGATGAAAGTATAAAAAGAAAGGATGAATCTAGCAGTTGGTAAAATGGAACAAACAATCCGCTGATTTTACAAGTGACATTGGAAAAACCCACTACACAAGGTAATTGTTTGATTCAGGGCCTGTTTCAAGACCACTGGAAACAATGGAAGACTATCAAATTGTGTTAACTGAGGTTTGGACCAGGTTTTAGGTTTTCCTCCCAGATATAAAACCTTCTTTGTTTCTCAAAAAAATATAAAACTCAAGTATGAGGAAATTAAATTATTTGTGCAAAATTACAGGAAAAGTCTGCCATGGAAAATCAAACAAACAAGCATGGATCCCCAGGTTCATTCCACATGTGAACCATTGAGATCCACCCCCACTAATTGCCTGTTACCACTGTTTACTTTCAACAGTGCTTTGTACCTCCACAGATTCCAAATAGGACTTACAGCTCTGTTCACAGAATTGCCATTTATCTGTACCGGAGATCTCCAGTGGCAACTCCTTTGGAAAGCAGTGTTGCTGAACTGAAAGTCTCTGCTATAGCCAACATTTTTTTCAAAGAATCATAGAATGGTTTGGGTTGGGTGGGACTTTCAAAGATCATCTCGTTCCACTCCCCTGCCATGGGCAGGGACACCTTCCACTATCCCAGGTTTCTCTGAGCCCCATCCAACCCAGCCTTGAACATTTCCAGGGATGGGGCATCCACAGCTTCTCTGGGCAACCTGTGCCAGTACCTTGCCACTCTCATTGTAAAAACAGTCTTCCTAATACCTAATCTAAATGTACCCTCTTTCAGTTTAAACTATTCCCCCTTGTCCTGTCACTACAAGCCTTGGTTAAAAGTTTCTTCCATCTTTCTTAAAAGCCCCCTTGTTGTACTGAAGGGCTGCAGTAAGTTCTCCTCAGAGCCTTCTCTCCTCCAGGCTGAACAAACCCAACTCTGTCAGCCTGTATTCACAGGAGAAGTGCTCCAATGTTCTGACCATTTTTGTGGCCCTCCTCTGGCTCTGCTCTAACAGATCCGTGTCTTTCTTGTGCTGGGGACTTCAGAACTGGATGGAGTATTTCTGGAGGGGTAAACTACGTTTTTCCTACTAAGCTTCTATAAACTGTAAATCAGCCCTAGTGAAAACAAAGGATGGCCATGTCCCTCCCAGCTACTTTACAGGTTTGGCACCTCCTGCAAAGCTCCTCAGAGAAATTCTGCTGTCACACTGAGGAGGGATTGCAAAGACAGCAAAGATGGGAAGCACTGTTTGCAACAAGGTCATTGCCTCAGCTCCACCATCGCTGATTTCGAGGAAGTCATGTTCGTGCCCATCCAGCTAGATATGGTATGGTATTAGAGGAACATACCTACCCTTCTCTATATTTTTTTTATTTCAGTGTGTTCCCATAGACACTTACTTGATGAGAGAGGGGATCTGAGGGATCTGAAATGCTGGGAGTGTCATGCCAGGAGGCAGTGGTGTTTGGTGAGGGGTTCACAGTGCAGTGGGGAGAGACATGGGCGCTGGCCACAATCTGCCCCTGAAGTGCAGCTCCAATCAAGGTCCCAAGCACTTCCATGGTCATTCCTAAAAAATGGAAGCACAAATGTGCACTGAGGATGAGAATCTTGCTCTTTTGTCTCACTGAAGAGAAATGTCATCAAACCATTTCCTTTTACAGGAATGAACAATACAAAGAAGAGGAGAACCGGAAGGTCAGTTGTAGAACAGTTTCAAGGAAAGAGTTTTGTCATTTATTTTTCTAAGCAGCTTTGAGAAGAAGCATCCATGAAAGAGCCTTTTCCATACAAGCTGCATGAGAGATGCTGAATGCTGAGATTAAGAGCCACAAGGGGATAATGTGGAGACCTTTCATCTCGAGGACCAGAGTGGAACTACTTTTTAAATGCCACTTTCTCCGAAGCAGGACTTGGAGTCATGACATCGGACTGTTCATCTCAAACTTGGCAGTAACTTGTGAAACACTTATCTAATCAGACCTCTGAGTCCTCCAACTGTAAAACAAAGTGATACTTACCTCAGGTTTATGGAAATAGTACAGCTACAAAGCCCTTAGAAACAGCAGGTGCTATTCCTAATTGCCTAAGGCCAGTCAGGCAGAAGTATCTACCTCAACCTCAGAGAGTGATTCAGATAACTAACTCTCACCAGAAAAAATAGGATCATCTGAAAAAACAACCAAAGCCTCCACTTAGGAAAGAAGAAATCTAGCCACGGGCACCATGTCATGAAATCGATCAACAACCTGACCACGTGTTGCAGCTCTGTTGAGGCGAATGGTGAGAAATTTGGGTTCTGGACCCTCCTCACCCTGAGGGATTTCAAGCCTCCCATGCCTGTTTACCAAAATATGGCCATACCCAGCATCCCCATGGCCAGGAGATAAACTGAATTCCTGTCTTAGCTCCAGAGACTCTTTACACATTTTGCACAAAGATACATAGGGCTGAATGCATGAACAGATTAAGGACAAAGTCTCCCCATTTATGAGGGAATGGACTTCTCATTGACCCAAGCTTCAGTCTTTTTTGCTATTTTTTCTGTCTCGGTGGCTTCCAGAGTCCCATGTTCCTTTCTCAGAAGCACCACAGGGGATTCTGAAGGGATGCTTCCCGAGCAGGTTGTGTCCTGGTGGTTATCATACACCCTCCAGGAAGTCACAGGTGTTTCAAAAGCTCCTAGGTTCATGTTTATTCAAGTTTCCTGATCTATAACAGCCTTCCTAGATGACCTCAGACAGGTGGCTTTTTGTGTGTCCCTGTAAAGGAACAAAAATACTTCACCATCTAACGGGATGGCAACGCACACAGACTGCAAGGGGCTCAGACAGTGCAGTAATGCAGGCTGTGCACAGCTATGCGAGATCCAGTAAGGAAAAGGGAAGAGAGGCTCCCTAGGAGACTTGGACCTTTTAAACCACTGCTCTTTTGTTCACAAACTGAGAATGCTTTTGAGTGGAAAATTTGAGGTGCCATGTAACATTAATTTAAACCAACGGGAAGTAAAAAAAAGCTCCTTCCCCAAACTTCACATCTAGTCTTACCAGAAATGTTGCAATTCAGTCCATACACACAAAAATCCTGGAAGATGGTGGAAATCTAACGCTAATCTGGTCTGAAGTGTGTGGACACAAACTGGTCTCAATTGGGCATTGCAGAGCTTCCAAACTCAGTGCAAAGGCAGGGCACTCAAATCACACCTTTCATTTAAAACACCACCTACACATTTATCACCCTTGTCTAGGGCTCTACATCTGCATTTTATCAAGCCCTCGTATAGAATAAAACTCACAAGCATCATTAGAGGCACCAGAAATACAAGCACTGTGGAACTTTATTTTCGTAGTAGTAGCAAGAGCTGAGAAACAGGTATCCTTCAAAGTTCTTGTGTGCTCAGAATTTATGATGTATTACTTTCCACATCAGCCGAGAAAGCTGATATGCCAGCAGGTTGTACCTTGAAGTAGGTTATATTTTGGCCAGAATGGAAGTAGGATTTATGTTAAAGCAACTTTGGAATCCAGTATTTCTACCTTGCATGCATAGTAACAGCAGAATAAAATTTATAATAAGCAGTTCTTCTTGTCTCCAGCAGAGGGTAATGGATCCTCTGATCCCGACCTTATTTTTAAGAGCACACTTGAAATTACACAGCTGTTTTTCTTTAACAGTTGAAGAAATGCCTGAACAACTGACTGCATCCAAGACGGTCTATCAACAAGAATAATTCTCTATGAAGCCCAAAGAGAGGCAAAAGTGTTTAAGTACAACACCTACCAAAAGAGAAAAAGTAAAAAAAAAAAAAGTTCTCACATAATCATAACCATTACAAGACAACTTTGCTCCGAACAAATATTATATCAACATGCACAAAAACCCCAACATTTGAAAAGTCAAAACTATGGCTCATTCCACCACCTTAATTTGGCTTAGGAGAACAGCTGTACACTCAGAGGTTAAACCCTTTCTGAACAAAAAAATGACATTATAAATGTGTGGCACCTCTCAGCCACCGAGTTCAACAGCTTTTATGAGCACAAGTTTCACATGCCTGTGAAGCCTTGCATGGGACTAGCAGATCAGAAAGCACATTTATTTGGACCACAGCCTCTGAAGACATAAAACCAGACAATAGAAAACACTAGGTACATGGATTTAGTCAGAATTTAGGCCAGATGACTCAGAATACAGCCAATGCCAAAGAATATAACACAACTGGAATCTCCTGCTGTTTAGTCCTGTCCTGTGACTGTCAGCCCCGACTTTTCCTTCAAGATAGCTGATGATAATGCAAATTACAACTGCTCCATGTGTCTGGAGAGGGATTGCTCAGGCAATATCATATCTAGGATTTTTGACATTACATTTTTAGTATTTCTGGCTATTTCACTGTGCCTCTGTGGGTTTCAACATAATTGAGTATGCTAAGGGTTAGAAGGACTAATGGAAGAGAAAAGGGATCTTGCCAGGAAGAGAAAACAGATGCAACAAAAACCCCTACAAGTTTTTCTAAAGCAACACTGAAGGACAAGTTAAGACATAGAAAAGTCTTTCATGCAATATTTGACTTTTTTCTCTTTACCTTGCTTAATGCAGTTACACAGTAAAGAAGGCATGAAAACAGAGCTGAAGAGAGCAGGAAGGGAGGAATCTGTTCTTGTATTCAATTAATGATCTGTACAGGAAATCTCAAAAATATTTTCACTGCACTTTTTTTGGTCTGATTTATTTGCTTCAAAGCAAAAAGTTTGTCTGGTTTTGGTTGTTGAAGACCAAGAGATATGGTCTGGAAAGCCCCATTCTTTTAACTAATACAGTCAGAGTGCTAGTTATATTACAACAACATCTGCCCTTAAACTTCCTGGTGTACGTCAGAATTAATTAAAAAAACACAGATGAAATGAAAAAAGAGGTTTCAATTGGTGTGAACACACACACAAAATTACTCTCCTTTTTGGTGAGGTTAACTTTCTTGGTTCTATGAGTTCTCAACTTGTTTTTCAGAGAAAACAGGTTTGGGATTCGAATTTATAACATGAAACACATAAATCTAAGGAACTGTGAACTAAAAAAAAGAAGGCAACAGAACAAAACAACAAACCCAAAATAAAACCAAAACAACTAACTCCTCGAAATTAGTTTCATATTTTCTTTAATTGAATGTTTCTTGGTTTTTCTCCTACAAATCACCTTTAAATGAAATAATTATTCCTTACCCTGACTTCATTAAGAGTGATTTTTATTGTTTCCTCTGGCTAGCAATAAATCAAAAGCAGTTTGTAGCTAATCAGACAATTTGAAATATTAATGTCTCCTGTCTAGCTAGAAAAATGCAATTCCTTTGAAGACAAATTAGTTTTCATCACATATTAAAACATTCTTATAAAAGTCCAGTTTAGGGACACAAATCATTAGGAGCTTCCTTCAGATTAAGAACGATTTTCAGTAAAACTCAGCCCTAATCCCCAAGAGAGAGCCCAGCCCACACTCACGATATGCTGTTGCAGAATCTCTGTCCTTCTGGTCAGTGCTGAGAAACATGGTGAGGGCAGAGTATGGTACTTGGAATAACTACGGAAAGAAAGAACATGACTTAGGAAATGTCAGGCTAAAACTGCTGAATTCCTTTGAAATCCAAGAAAATGGTTTAATGGGACCTCAGAATTAATTTAGAACATTCATTTAGAACATTTAGAACCCTCAACCAATTTTTTAGCACAAAGACTGCCTTTTCTGCCTGGTTTGTAAAGCATATAAAAGGAAATCAGTATCTTTCAGAAGAGAAATAATAAATAATATCATACCAAGAGGGTTTACCTTACTGTTGTGCTCCTTCAGTTCCCTTGGAAAAACATTCTTCACAGACAGGCTCTAAAGAATTTGGCTCTCTTTGCACTAGCACACTATCATGTTCCTAGCTTGAGCTAACTAATAGGAAGCAAAGCCATTAAGAAGAAATAGTTTTCTACTTTATTCAAGCCAGAAGACTACACAAATACCCAAAATACTTCAAATGTCCGTCTAATTATGTAAATCCAGGAGATAAGAGTGAAAACTACTTTGTCTTCAGTACCATTTTCTCAGACACTCCTTAATATGAATTAAGAATGAGTTAAGACCATTGCAAAGTGGAACTGGGACATGAACCTGCTTGAACAGCCAAGGTCTCTGTGGTGTTCCCACCACCCCAGAGATGTGTAGCCAAACTAAGTCTTACAATCTGCATCCTACAAGGTTTGTACAAAACGCATTTCTGTTCACCTCTATCAAACACTGCAAATATGTACATTTTCAAAACTCTGTCATGGAAAATCCGTGTTTCTCTTTCAAAAGAAAGAGGGAAGAAATTGTTTAAAACCATGATGGACGTCTTCTGGACCATCCTTCTACAGGCGGAAAAAAAGACCTAGAGAAATACTGAAGCTTAACACAGGAATACAGAATTCCTCATCTGCTCCTGAGAACAGAAGTTATGAGAAGTTGGGTGTCTAACTGGAATTAGGAACCTGAACATCTATAAAAGAAGGAGTTGAGGGCACTGGTGGTAACCTGGATGAATTAGCAGTTCATTCGCCAGAGAAAGCATTGGCAGAAACCATCAGCCAGCAGGGAGTTTGATAAAAAGACGTCTGCCTGTCCCTTAAACTCACTAGAAGCTGAATTAAAATGTGAAAACATGTTTACTAAACATGAATGCTTTAATATAGACAGACAACATGCAAGTAACTGCTGAGAACATCATGAACTTGTAATCTACTTACTGTAGTCAGTGCTTGGAAAAGGCAGTGAAAAGTCAGGTACCAAGCAACTCTTCCTGATACGAAAGGAGGCAGGTACCACATAAAAAAATAGGACACTATCGTGAAGGGTGTACATGCCAGCACCCTGAAAAGAAGATTAACACACATCAGCAATCTTAACATAATGATAGCAGAGCACATTAAGTTTTCCTGCTAATAATCAATATAATACAATTTATTTTATGTGCAGTTTTTCTAACTGAAGTAATGTCATGCTTTTAAATATCAAAAGTTAGTGTGCATTAAATACACAGATTAATATAAAATATATTAATACTAATATAAAATATATAAATAGACATGTTAATACTTTCATAAAGTGGAAAAACCCCAGCAAATCTGGCAGAAAAGAGCTATACTTAAATTAATACCCCTCTCAGAAGAGATAAAATTTCCTTGCCCATGCACTGTAACAGCACACCTGTACTGCAATTCCTTGGCACATGTCTCCGATTACATATTTATCAGACAGAACCACTGAAAACTAAGCTCTGTCATTATGTCTCTGCATACTCCAGCAATTTTTACATGAGCTTACTTATTACAGAGATTTCCTCTTCTAATTTTAGTGCCTTTGGTTTTCCCCTGAATTTAGTCTCTTCACTGCTACTTCAAGCAAGCGCAAATATGTTGATAACCTTAAAAATACTGGAAAAAAGCATAAGAGACAATGGACAGCCCATTGCCAAAGCTCCTGCACTCTGGATCTAGTTGAGTATATGATAATTTCCTCCATTTAACTCCTAATCACTTCAAACACGAAAGGATCATTCTCTGGAGAGAAAGGTGGCTTTAAAAAAAGAGAACCACAGAAACTTATATTCCAGACATTGCCATTAACCATCAATTAATTATATCACTCTAAAACCTATTTCAGGCAAATAGCACTTGTCAAACTCCATGATACAGAATTGGTCAGATGCTATTATTTCCTAAAAGTCTGAGCTGCAGCAGCATCAGAGCTGTCCTGTATTCTTGTAAATCAGGCATCAAACAATGTATTTAGATGACCAAGATCCTAACAAAAAATTTCCAAACACATGAAAGAGAAAACAGATTAATCCCTTCACAACAGCACTACTGACATTGGGGGTCAGCTGATTATTTTGCAATAGTGAACTGAAAACCTGGAATACAAAAGAGTAATGTGGGTAAATAGTTTAGTAAAACAAAGGCTTTCCCACACTGCTCTTTGGGATGGACAGCGTCACTGGGAGCTGAACATTTACCAGGAAAGTGCCAGGTTCTGGTATTCTCTGTTCCTCTGGTCCTCAGCCCACAGTCCACCCACAGCAATGGAAAACATAAACAAGGGTAAAATCCTAACACATCTCAGGGAATCTACCTTCCTCTCCAAAAGCCTGAGTGAGCTCTTCCAGATGGTTCCAGGCAGAGTCACCACACTAAATATCTTCAGTCACTTTTTCATGCAACTTTTTAGCAACAACCCTCTTAGTATTGTTCTCACCTTTCCCACATTTTCCTTTCCTCTCTAATGCCAGGGAGTTTTCAAAGCCTTGCTGGAGTTGCTGAGTATCTGATTGTCCGCTATTATCTCTTTTGACAAAATATTTGACCAGTATTTCAAGTCAATGTCTGCTTCTGCTTTTTAAAGCCATTAAATTATTGATTGATGACTTTGTATTATATTGAGGACAGTATTAAGTGATAGTTAAACATCCACCTCCCTTACTAATGTTCCTGCTTTGCTGGCAAGCTTTTCTGACTGAAAAAAATCCATTGCTTTACTCTAGATTATTAAGAAGTCAGAAAAATTTCAAAATAACAAAGTATTTTTAAGCTAAGGGAAGCCCCATTTTTTTGCTCTGTATAAAAATGGCTCGAGTCTCAAATTCTAGGAATAAAATTCCCATGAAAATATTAGCATTACCAAAAAAACCCAGACAAAATCCTCCTGTAAAGAAAGCAGCTGTTTGATGAAAGGCAGAGTTAGATAAGCACTTTTCCTGTTAGAAGTGCAAGATGTGCTGGAGCTGGTTTACAGTGAAAAGGGCTGATAAGTCCATGCTTGTGCTTGGGCAGGAGTCATTCTAACATCAATTTAACACTAACCATAAACATGTGCACTTGCTGTATTTTCAGAGAACTTTAAAAAAAAAGCATCAGAATTCTTCTAATGGCACTTGTATAAAAATTTAATTACTTTCTTTTTGAATAGCTTTCTTATTTGGTTAATTCAGTGGTCATTAAAAACCACACCATTTACCTGGCCTCCAATCAAATCCTGAAAAGAGAAACAGCAGTAAAGCTCCTCTTTTCCCATGAGACTTGACAAAAAGCTTAACTTGAATCTGAAGGTCCTGTTCCTACTGGGCCAAGAGTAGCTGATCTCAGCCTTTTTCCAACCTGTACTTGCCTTCTCTATTTTGTCAGATATAAGCTGTCCATGGACAAGTTTCCGTAGCCATAAAACTGCACAACAGCAAGAGAGCCACCAGTTAAAAAATTGGGCTTTTTCTCCCTGAAACTTCAACTTCTTTGTTTAGGACACAGCATTTCTCTTAGATTTTTGTTGTAAATCAAGTTTGTGGGTTCTATCAATTCAAAATACACAATTAATTCAAAACATCTTACAAGCCATCCTTAAAATATATGATATAAAGTGATGAAAGGCTCCCTATTTCACAAAGTAGTCAATCTCTCCTTGATTTCCAAAATGTTAAAAAAAACAACAAATTACATGCCCTGTGGCATAGATGAGCTTGAGTTCCTCTAGCATGGCCCAATCTTTTCCAATTTTTCTTGCTTCACGCCTGTCAATCTCGTTCCTATATGTGTAACATTCATTGTCCTAACCTGTCCTCAGAGCACACGGACAGCACGTGCACGAGGGTACGATGCCACAGCGAAACACCACACTCTTCCTTCAGGAAACAATCAAACAGCATCTCACTCATTGTAAGAGCCATGGTGGTTTTTTAATTAACTATTCTGACTATGGGATGTAAGAGAAGCAGGACCCCAGTGAGTGCTGTAAGAAGAACCTAACACAGTGCCAGGGCAGTGCTGGCTGCTGAGCCCTTCGGTGCCACGGTGTCACATCTATTCCACATCCATGCACACATCTGTTCTACATCCGTGCATGCATCCTCTCCTGAACCGAAAGGCCTGGGGAGCTAAAGAAGGTCCTGGAAGGCTGATGTGAGATGTGAAGGCACTCCAGTACATAAATAGAAATAAGTTCCAACTTTGCGGAAGAGTAAAGTCAGCCTGAAGAAATCTAGACAAAGATGAAAATTCTACCACAGATTTAAGAAAATTTTAGATCTCAGCTTCCAGGTTTTTTTAAAATATAGTCAAAATAAATTTGTTTGTGTCTTCAGCGGTAGAAAATCTTTTCTGTGTTTTCATGAGTGAACAAGTTAAAGATGTCATGACAATTTTTTGGTTTTATTTGATATATGTGGAATGAATACAATCCTTGAGACTACTTCAGTGAGGTGGCTGTATGATCACAACACTCAATATTCACATATATATGTAAATATATGTACACATTTATACTTACCAAGGCATGAGCCGGCCAATTTTTGTCCATCTACTTTTGCTAATAAAAAAGCCAGCAACAGGATCAGTAACTGCACCTGAGGCTTTGCCAATGAACAGCACCAAAGAGGCATGAAACGGAGTAATCTGAAAGTACAGACAGAATACAATAAACAAGATCCATTGTTTCACAGTACAATGAAACAGCATAAAGCAACTTTCCAGAAAAAAACACCTCAGTGTTTCAAAGAATAATGATCAATCGTTTACAAAACACATCTGCTGCTGTCATAGAAATTCCTGTTGGTCACCCATAGCAAACAAATGAGACATTGAGATAGGCACTGTGAATTAAGGGATTAGGGGGGGGGAAATGCAAGGAAGGAAAGATTCCAAATGTGCTTAGGATGAGGAAAATTAATCAGATAGTCAAATGGCAAGGTCCTTGTTTTAGTCATACAATCTGACAGAGTCCCTCTGTAATTACCCTCTTGTTTTTTCCCCCCACATCTCCATCTCCCTATATCTTTATCTTCACCTGATCTAGAAAATGGTGGAGGGGGCTGTTTACATGCACTGATGTTTTTTCCTATCTTTTCCTCTCCTGAGGTTAGCAATGAGGCTGCCAACTGGTGGCACGTGGCTGAGGAAGAGGTTGTTGCACAACAGACTTTATCCACTCGGGACTGAGCGGTGACAACTGAATTGCGAAAGCCACATCTGTTCAAATCAAAGTTGCCAGCACGTGTCCATAACATCTTGCTTGAAAAATGTTCATGGATTATGTAGGAATAAAATGGCCAAGTAGAAGAACTTCTGAAATTAACCCAGGAGGACCATACTTCAGTGCCTTTATAGAAATACAGTTTATCCCAGCCAAGGCAGTATCTGTATTTCACATGTATCTGTACAGAGCTTAGGAATTCCCGTCACACAATGGTTAAAAACGGGGGGTTCTCTTCCAAGTGCTCAGTTCATGTCATTGCAACTATAGTCCTGAATAAAGAGTCATTGAAACCTATATAAATATGAATGTTCCTCTCATCAATTACTGAGAGAAGCTGCTGAA
This sequence comes from Oreocharis arfaki, assembly GCA_013398015.1. Taxonomy (NCBI): domain Eukaryota; kingdom Metazoa; phylum Chordata; class Aves; order Passeriformes; family Paramythiidae; genus Oreocharis; species Oreocharis arfaki. The sequence goes on from VZRR01011736.1 coordinate 136,719, forward strand.
ACAGCCTATGTGGCTTAAACAGAGAGAGCAGACAAGATCCTTTCATCTCTGTGCTTCATCATACCAGTGCTGCAAAGGCCTGGAAAACGCAGCTGATACAACATCAAGCTTGAGCAGGTATCCCTTGCTTTCCTGTACAGGATATCGTCTCCCAGGCAGCACCACCAGGCTTCCAGCTGATGCAGGTCCCCTGCCTGCTGGATTTGCTGTAGGTGCTCTCTCAGAGGTGAAAGAAGGAAGCAGCGATCTCTGAATGTCCTGGATGACCAGGACAAAAGGCAAGTGCCATGGACTTCTGTCATCACCCCTGTTACATTTTAGCCCAAATTAGGTGAAATTGCAGTGGCAGCCAATCTTCCTGTCACCACCAGCTCATCACCTTTGCTGGCTTGTGCCCTCCCAAAGCCAGGGTGACAAGTAGCCCACCAGTCCTGAGGCAGACTCGCCGTGGGGGCTGCACCAAGACTGCCCACAGGTCACTACTGCTCCTCAAGAGACAGGGCAGGCAAAATAAGCACAAAATAGCAGTCAGAAGGATAGAGAGGTTGAAACACTGCAGTTATGAGGGACACAAGAACACAAAACTACAAATTAGGTTGAGTTCCACATGGGTATTTTGTTCAGATAACTTGAAGGGACAGAAAGGAAGTGGATATGAGATACATAGAGGTGGAAGAAAGCTTTGAGGAAAAAGCAAAATCTCTTTCATGTTAGGAGTGGAGTCTGTATAATCACCCTGTCTTCATGATCGGTATGGGCTTTTACATCCCTTGGCTGCATTTTCTTATCTCCTAAATCAAGACAGTGTCCGTCAGTACCAATGCCAGAAACTTTTTAGCATTGATAAAATACAAGACAAAATATGCTAAATTCACCCATACCAAAAGGAATAAAGACCAGGATCCTTTTTTCAGAGAATTTTGGTGTTCTCTAGCAATTTGAGTCAAGGATCCTGTGTGGTTTGGAGTTACATTTACGTCTGTAATCTATACAGGTAATTCAAGTGGAACAAGGAATTCAAACTGAGATTCAAATAAGCTACAGAAAACTAATAAAAATGTAATTTTTTTAGAAAGGATCCAGATTCTGTATGAAATGCTGGAAGTCACACTTGGTGACTTCCACATTCTCTCAAGAAGCTAAAACATTCCTGCCCTCTAAGTGGACAAGAAATAAATCCAGGTAGTGACTATAAAATTACATTCTCTCCCCTGAAAACATGTGGGAAAGAACACAGGATGTCAAAGCCATTTATCAGGCCTTGAAATAAATCCTGTCCCTGCACAACTACTTCAGAGAACAAACTAAACCATCAGGGAACAAATAATAAGGCCCCTTAATGAAAGTGTAAGTATATCATTACAAACATTAAGCAAAATTACTGGGTTTCAGTAGAAGCTTGGTAGTAAAATGATTATTTTGATGTCACTTATTTAGATAGTGCCCAAAGATGCACGGATGGGACCTCAGCTTTCTGGACACTGTGCACGAACACATGAAGGAACAGTCCCTTGCTTCAAGAATTTTCAGTCTCTGTGGTAAGCAAAGAATGGGGGAATTGCCATATTTCAAAGCACCCTGGGAAAATGGTGTTAGGGTCTTTCTCATTCAGTTCCTGCTTCATCATCTCCAGTGTCTTGTATTGCCATCCTTGATGTCAGTGGGCAACAGCTTTAGTCAGAGCTGCTCCACTTCCCTGCTGTACCCCCAGGCTCCTTTTCCCACCTCCAACTCCTCTGATTCCACACCATCCACCTGATATCTTTGACACTGCTGTCCAAAACTGTCTCCTTTTCTACATCTTGTGGCTTTGATCTCAACAAGACACTCAAGATTATCTCAGTTGTACATGTCCAATTTAATATGTTGCAAATTTTATTAACTAAGTCACAAGTCAGCTTTTAATACCAGACTTTTATAGGAAAAACATAAACCCAAATTCTAGACACCTCCAGTCATATATCCTGTCTTTAAAAAGCAAATGGGTAATGATATCTGACCCAGAACCTCTTGTTTTTTCCAGCAAATAGGAACAGTCATCCGTGCTGAAATCCCTTGTGTAGTTTCAGAGCTGCTCTCACAGTCCCTGCAATTGGGCCTCAACTCCCTAAAATCCTTTTTTCTATCCTAATACTTTCTCCATCCCACCTAGTAACCATGCAAGCACCCAAGACAATCCAAAACAGTAAAAATTGCTTATGGATTGATTTTCTTTGTGTCTCTGCTGTTCTGAAATCTAACTGGAGCAGCTGAAAGTCAGATGAATGGGATGACTCCTACTGCTTTGTTTCACTAGGTCTGCTTCCGCACCAGAGAACCACAGACTGCAAGCAAAGAACCTTCAGGAAGGATAACTCGGCTTCCTTTGCCACGAAATTACCTTAGACAAACCTAATAAAATTTGTGTGGAATTATGCTGGAATTATTATGGGCGCAGCTGGAGTGATTTTTTACTAAACCAAATGAACAAAACTTCACAACCTCAACACGGTGCTATTAATGTTTTCAGATGTCTCGTGTCTTCCACTCTTTGATTGTTGGCACTGAGAACTGGTTTTTCTTGTGTCTGCAAGTGTGTGAGCTCTACAGCACCCAAAGTCCTAGTAATGATCCCAAACTAAAAGTGAACAACAGCCACCTCAAGATAGAAAGAAAACTAGTGGAGAAAAAATTAATTCTGGACAAGTTTATGCGGTTTCCAGGATGCTGAACAGCTAGAGGCAATGACAAGAAGACAATTTAAAATATTTATTAGCTAATCCCCCTTTTATCATTCCAGGGACATGGCTGGCAATACCAGAGTTAAGTCTACAGCCTGCAGATGTTTCTTGTGCAACTTACATGGGCTATGTCTAGCAGGTAGATCTGCAGGAAGAAAGAAGCAGCACTCCCTGCCACTTGGTTTGGGGCACCTCCTATGGCATAGCACACTTTGCTGCACATCGAGAGCCTGTATTCCTGTGAGAGGAAGCAGAACAAACCATGAGTAAACCAAGGTGCACAAGTTAAAAGCTACACAAGTGATAAGGTTAAAGCCTATAGTTAACACCACTTTAATGTATTTGCTTCACAGCTATTCCGCTAATAAATCCATATGCCCTCAGCCCCTATCATCAACAGGCATTTGGGTGCTCATTACTTTGATTTTTAATGGGTTTGTTCTCTAATTCAGCCCCTGAAAATAGGTTGCAGTGTTCCCAAAAGTGAGTTGTGATGACCCTCAGGCTTACCTACCTTCTTCTCACAAGCTATTAAAAGGAAACAAGTCTACAATCAAGCAAGAAGCTGCAGAGAAGTGCTACACTATTATCTGAGCTTAGTTTTGTCCTTGAATGCTTAATTAATATTTTTTAGGGTTGAAAATCTATAGTTTTTTAAAATAAATATTTCTTATATTAATCTTTGAGATAATAATAGTAATTGATAAATACTCTCATACCACAGTAATTAAAAAACATTCACAGAAAGTTCCACAGTCAAAAAGCAGACCAAGCAGATCCCAAACATTTGTGCTTTGTCCCTTCCTTTGCCACAAAATGCTGGTGTGACACTGGCAAAGTCACTTGACTTTGCACATCTTCCTTTTGACTTGACTTTTCTATATCTGTGTGAAAATTGGCATAATACGGAAAGTGATTTTGGGCCCAAGTCTTCTTTATAAAATCATTCCAATTGTATTTAAACAATTTTGCAAAACTGTGCTCTCTCATTTGCCTTTTGATCTTTAAAAAGTATCATAAGCACTGAGAATATTCTTGAATATAACTGCCAAATAAGAACTAGGTACATGTTGAAAATAAGGTTTCATACCAGTAATTAAAATACAAAAAATGCACAGTTTCTAATAGAAATTCTAATGAAGAACACTGTTTTTTCTAATAGTAGAAGTTCCAGAATACTGGAAAGACTTTAAAAAAAACCCTTAAGATTTAATTTTATACCATAAAATTTAAAATAAAGGAAGAAAATGACTCTTTGTTAATCCTGTATTCCTTTCAGAGGGATGACACATTGAATAAAAATCTTGACTTTTAGGTTTTCAGTCCCTCTTTAAAATTTGCTGTCAGCGGGAGCCAGGAAACATGAAGAGGAGCAGCAATATTAATCCTGGGTCTGTCTTCTCTCTGAACTGACTACACAAGCCCTTATTCTTATTTTAGATCAGGATAAAAATAGAGATATGGAAGTCAAATCCACCACAATGATGATATTCTGACACATTACCTAATTTCTGAACATCTTTAAATTCACTAACCCATCATCTTTACTCTGTAACAGTTTTGAGAAGTTTTAGACTTCTAGGCAGAGCCTTTCATCATCTAAACATTTCCCTTTGAACTGTTTTATCAGACTGGGTGTGAACAAACAAGCACAAATATCAGGACTCCTTCCTTTTTTCTGTTTTCCCAGAAAAAGACAGGGTGGGATCCCATTGCTACACCCAAGGAAAGTGGACACTGTCAGGGCATGAGCTGCAAAATGTTATCACCACAGCAGGCCTCACTTTACTCTGCATTGGCAAGTTTCTTCCTAGCAGGAAAAAAAAAAAAGAGTGATGAACAGTTACAAGACAGACTTCATCATAACAATACACTATTTAATTTGATAAGAGATTGCAAACACAACAAACAGACTATATACATATTTGCTGTACAAAGTAACTCTCTATTTTCCATACATAAGTCCTTTTAAATATGAGCTTCCACAGACTTATGGAGTCCACAGAATTTTGCTAGCTTGACCCATTGCAGCCCCCTTGAGCTTTGCTCCAGGGGCTGTGTACTTTATAATTTTGTCTCACATTTTTAGTTTTCAGTCATTCTCTTCTCCTAGCCTCTCCTCCATCATCCACAAATCAAATTACTTTAAAAGTTTGCCTTCCCTTTATACTTTTCCTCCTGATCTCCAAGCATTGGCAAGATGACTTTCAGCTGAAATCAAGAGACATAAACCACTGCTATGCAAATCCTGTACCCTATTGCAACCTCAAAAACGGAAAAAACCTTTTAGATCTCTGATGTTGCTTTCACACTTATTTTCACCAGTAATTTTCATAGACTCATAGAATGGTTTAGGTTGGAGGGGACTTTTAAACACCATCCAATCCAACCCCTCTGCCATGGGCAGGGCCGCCTTCCACTAGACCAGGTTGCTCCAAGCCTCATCCCACCTAGCTTTGAATACTTCCAGGGATGGGGCACCCACAGCTTCTCTGGTCAAGCTGTGACAGGGCCTCACCAGCCTCATTGTAAAGAATTTCATTCTTATGTGCTTCTGTTAGCTTAAAACCACTGCCCCATGTCCTTTCAACAGCAAAGGCTGTGGCGAAACAGAAAAAGCAAATGCCTCTATATAATTCACATGATTCCAAAATGTTTTTAGAACACAAAGAATGTCAAGAAGTTCTTAAGAATTAATCTAATTAAAGCCATGGCACATGAAAGGGTCAACCAAGATATAAACTTACAGGCTGCAGGTGGTACTCCTGTCTTTACAGCAGTTTCATGGTTAGAAAATTCACAATCTTAGTACATTTTTTATGAAGTCTCACTGCAGTTCCACACACCCCCAGAATGCTGCTCAACAACTCTCTGAACCGTGCTCCCAGATCACCTTGAAGCAAAGTTAATACTTTGGTCACAGCAGTAGTTAAGTTTTAATTAAATTTTGGTTATGAATGTTATTTTCAGAATAAAACAAGCTGTCAGATAGATGTGGCATACAGAAGTGTCCTGTTTAGTCACCCACAGAAACACAGGAAATCTGCAGTTCATGAGATCCCTGGAAGGTAGCTTACATCCTGATCACTGTTCCATACCTGTTTTCCTTTTATTTTGCCTAATTGCTTCTGGAATTTGTTTGTATATTAAGCCATAAACACCACAGCAGTTCTGCATGGAGATGACACGTACTGTGAATGGAAATGCCACTGTCACTGCAGACCTGCTGCCTGGTAATTTCATTGAGTGTCCCTTAGCTTCTAGCTGGTGAGAAGCAGTCCTTCAGACTCTATATTCTGGTGTCTCTTTCCAAAAGAAGCAGCCCATACTAGATTTTTGCCTCTCCACGTTGAATTTGTATGGTAATGACCACATTTTCTGCCTCAGTACGCAACAGAAAGTGGTAAAATGAGGGTAGGATTCTGCACCAGTAAAGCTGAAGCATTTCCTTCTCTCTGACTTCCTACAGTTAAGGGCACAGAAGATGCACATGACAGCTGTCTGTTACAGGATCTACAGGAGTGAGTCCCCAGCCTCCTTTGGGTTTGCATGATACCGCTCACAAATGCTGACAGAAACTGTCTTGGGACGGATAACACCGAGCGGGGCTGTGCGGCCAACGGCAGAGCACTGGCTATCAGCAGCTCACAGGGCTTTCCTCCGAGGGCTGCGTGTCCCTGCTGCATTGCCTCCTCAACAAACACAAAGTGCCTGATTCCTGTGAAATCCAGTAAAAGCTTCTTCACCTGTGCAGGTTCATCAGCAAGCTGAAAGTACTCCACAAATCACTAGAGAGCTGAATGCAGAGGCAGTGGTCAAATAAGGAATGGAACATAAAATTACAATGAAAATTTTGTTTTGAGACCCCTGTGGTGTGAGCTTTAGGAGAAATGTGAGACGATGGAATGAGACGTAAAAGGAAGGAAGGTCAAAGTTACAAATTTTTTTTTTGTTCTCAGATTAACTTGACAATTTAGCACTTCTACATGCTCCCATCATATCAAATTTAATTGTGTTTCAATGCAAACCAAGAAAGCATAATAGCTAAGAGATTTGATTTTGCTCCTTAAATAAAAAGTTTAAACATTGTTATGGAAAATTAATGCTTCTCCTACACTGTAGTTCGTTTATTTTTAATTCTCTTCTTGTAAGTTAAAACCATACTTGTAAATTTTCCCTTCCCCAACAGAACAGAAATTGAATACAATGTTTATAGCAGACCATCTTATTTCTAAAGAAAGTATTTCAACACTTTGAAAACAACTCTGCAACTGTGTTATGGGCATAGGGAGCAGCCGCCTTTTGTAATAAGCTATTCGTTATCAGCCGAGTCCAGAACTGAACCAACAAGTAATTTAAAAGCAGAAAGAACAGAGAGCGAAACCTGTGACTCAAAGATAAATGCTAGTCTAGGTTTATCTGAGAAACAATGAAATGTAGCTAGCGAGGAGCAGCTTTTGAGTCAGCTTTTCTCTCAACATGGAATTAACACTGGTAATGTTTCTGTTTTTGAGTGACCAAACAACTGCTTCTTGAAAGCACGAGCGCGGCAGTCACGGTTGCATCCCAGGTCCCTCACACCGAGCACCTGGAGGACTGGTTTCAGGTTTCTTAGAGACATCAGCCCACCCTTGAGTGGAAAAAAAGAGGAGCAGGGTTCGTGAGCAGAAACCTAGGAAAGGGCACATGAGTAAGGTGGGATACAGGGATGCTTTCTCAGGATATTCTTCCAGCTTCTGGCAACGCAGCTCTGAGGGAGTCTGTGAAACGAAGACGGTGTATGTGTGCATCTTCAGACTTCTGCCACGAACTCACCCAGATGCTATGCGAACACAAAAATTATAGCCCGAACAGGACGTGCCTGGCGTCTGACGAGCTCTATGGGCTGAATGCCCCTCAAAATGCTGTGGAAGGCTTCCTTACTCCCCTGTTTGGAAGCGGTCCCTTCCGAGTTTTACCTGGTGTTCCCTCAAAAGCCATGGAGTGAGGGAGTCCTCGCTCACCTTCACCCGCCTCCCAGTCCTACCCCGGCGAGCACCGAGTCTGAGGAGGCAGCGTGAGATGCCCTCGCTCACATCAGAACACACACCTGGATATCGGGGGCTGCTGAAGCTCCAGGGGCAGCAAACCCCTCCTGCCTCCCGCATCCCACCTACGGCGATCGGGGAGGCAGCCCCGGAGGGGACAGGAGGTGGGAAGCAAAGGCGCTTCTCCCTGGCACCGCAGCGGCCAGTGAGTAAATCCCGCGGAGTGCATTCCAGGGAAAACACCGGGGCTGGGTTGCTGCCCGGCGGGAAGGGTCGAAGAGCTATTCCAGGTACTCGCTGAGGCCGCGCACGAAGCCCCGCACGAACCTGGGCTGCCCCAGCCCCCCGAGTGCCCGCGATGGGAGCGAAACGCCGGCGTGGCGGGACCGGCTCTCGCCCCGGGCCGTGTCCGAGGGGCTCCCCAAGGCCCCCGACGGCCGCCCTGCCCCCTGGCAGCCCCCTACCTCCTGCTCGCCCGCCGGGGTGTCCCTCGCAGCCCCCGCCATGGCACCACGGACATCCCAGCCCGTCCGACACCTGCGCGCCCGGGGCGGGGCGGCGGAGCGGAGCCGAGGGAGAGCGGGCGGTGTCCTCGCTGCCCTCTCCCTGCGCCCTGGAGGGGCGAAGGCGCCGGCGCTGCCCTCCCGGCCCGGGACGCGGGATCCCCCGCCCCGCCGAGCCTCCACACCCCGCGCCCTCCGTCCCTCCCCGGCACCTCCGCGGGGAGAGGAGCGGGGCAGCGCCCGGCAGGCACAGCTCCGCAGGGTGCGGGGCTCAAGGACCGGGCACGGGGGTGGAGGGGGCTGAGGCTGTTCTCATCCACAGCCCCAAAACGCCAGCTCTGCCTCTTTGAAGAGATGACCTGTTTCCCGATAGAGAGGGGTGTAGAACCACGCCGGACAGCAAGGCTGGCAGCTGGACGGAGATGACACACCACCCGCCCTTGAGCCGGGACACGCTGGGGGGAGAGCGGCTGCTAATTCTTCCATGAGGGTGGTCAGATACTGTAAGGCAGGCGGTGGAGGCACCGGCCCTGGAGCTGTTTAAGGAAAGCCTGGATGTGGCACTCAGTGCCATGGTGTGGTTGCCAAGGTGGTGCTGGGTCAGAGGTTGGGCTCGATGATCTCAGAGGTCTTTTCCAACCTCATTGATTCTATGATTCTGCTGCCCCCGAGCCAACACTCTTATCTAGTAGGATACACGAGTTCACCACCACTCCGCCCCTGGGAAAGTGCCCTTGCAAGCATGCTCTGCATTAGAGGAAATAAATACAAATTGCATTTTGAAGTATGAATCCTTTAAACAGTGAGACAGCCTGAGAGAAGAGTGTTTAGAAAGCCAACAGGAGGACTTGTGACCTGCTTGTCTTGGGGAGATGATGACTAATCAATCTCCATGTCCAGGGCTTTTTGGTGTGACTGATTCTAAGAGCTCTGCTACTGACAGGGTCACCTGGTGGGTACTGGGCAGCAACTGCAAACCATGCTATGAAGTATTGACATTCAAATCTTGTTTGGTAAAAATAATTAGAGCAAATTTGCAAAATTCTGAAAAAAACAAGGCATTAAAGAATTTTCTAAAAACCAGACCTTTAACTGAGGTTGTGGCCTTACTACACCTGGTTGAAAACTCTCCAAAGCTTTTGGGCTCCAATGGGGGTCTCCAGAGGCTGATGCCAGATGAGCTTCAAAAGAGAGAAGGATTGCCCAGTACCAAGCTAAATACAAGATGTGCATCTAACACTCAAATTCAACACTTAGGTTCTTTGTTTTCTCCTTACACACTGTCCTCATAACACATTCCATCTTTTGTACCTGCATTTGCATGTTTCTTCACAAAGGAAAAACCTAGAGAAAATATTTCCTTTCGTTGTTCTTTTCTCGGCTATTTCAATTTTGCTGTAAAGTATCTTAAGGTACAGGGTTTACTCAAAATAGCAAAGGCTGGTGAAGTAACGATGAATAGTGTTTGTGTGTTTCACAAACTCTAGCACTGATTGAGCCAGTTTTGCTGTTGTTTGACCAGTGCACAATTGCTGTCTACAGCACTGAGCAAGAGATTAGGCTGTCCAGACACCACAGGTAGCTAATCAGTATTTACAAACTTGACCAAAACCAATTAGATTTAGGAGAGTCCTCTATTTATTCCAAATATTTTCTCCAAATTAGGAAATAAGTTATTCAATAACAGTTCATTGCCTTTTTTTAAAGGCACTTTCTACTCTAGCATGGGATTAATGCAACCAGCATCACTTCAGACTTCTCAAAGATTTTCTCTCATTTTGTATTTATGATCATGACACTTTGAAACTGTAAATGCACACTCAAGCCCACCAAAGCTGCAGCCAGACACAGTTGTTTTTAGTAAAGCACCAAACTACCCAATCTCTTGAAATGCTGGTAGCAGACATTAATCAGTGTTGAAATACAAAATACCTACTGCTCCTTCCAAAGGACAGCAAGCAAAATGGATTTACCCACTTCAAAATTTTACACTCCTCCCTTCAATTTCAATCTTACACTAATTATTTCTTCAAATTTCTGTGCTGCAAATGCATGAATAGGGAGTGCTCAGAATAAGGTGTTACTGTTACTTTTGACATTTCATGCACCTTTTAGATAGTACAACTGAGCTCACAAGCAAGCACACGTGATTTTCTAATACTTAGTTGTACAGTAAGACAAATTCTAAAGCACCGATTAATAAAATTCCTTGTTTAGGAAGCTTTGGGAACTGAGGGTTGGAGCTGTGTCTGTAGCTGCTTTGTCTTTTTAATTTTACTAGTGGATTTGTCTGCACATTTATTTTTGTTTTTCACATAGGACTCAGTGCAAGAGCAAAGAAATTTAACTGAACCACTTGCTACATAAACCCAAATGACACAGTAGCACAGGAAGATTACAGCACTGGAAAGTGTTTAAAGGCATAGTTTTCAGAGATTTGCTTTCCGAGGACACTGAATAGATATTCGCCCAGTTGACTTTCACTTCAAACACACCATGAGAGATGCTGAAGCAAACCAGTTTTACATCCCTGGGAATGAAGGAGAGTGCATCCCTAGTTTGAAGTCTCACTACTTTTTAGAACAGAAGTCACTCCAATGAAGTAATTTTCTATTTAGAAAAAAAAACCAGGAAAACCCAATCCCATCTTTCTCTTAACCACACAAAAGAAGTACAACCCCAACAACTAATCCTTTGGCACAGGTAGCACAGAGGAGTCAGGACCCACTGAAGGTCCTGGGATATGCCTTACCTGGATATTTTAGTTCCATTCATAATCCCACATGCTTAGTAAACACAGTACAAAATATTTAGTCTTTATGTTGTTTTCTCTTATAGCAAAACATGGAATAGTTGGCTACAAGCTTTATGCCTCAAGTACATCAATAGCAAAATAAAAGATTTGGATGGAAATGGGGCAAAGCAGAGAGAAAAACTTCAGTTTTCAAGTAAGGATTTTCAACATCTTTGAAACCGGACCACATGCAATTAGGGTCTCAATCAGCTGGACAGTTCAGGACAGAGGCAGATAAACAGTACAAAACCAACTGTGTCCTTCTAAACATTCCTGCATGGTGATAGCCAAAAAAGCTTCAGTTTCTGTGTGACAAAGCTGCAAGCGGGTCCCTATGCTAATGAGCTAGGTAGTTTAACATCACCTGATCTGCAAGACACCCACAGCAGTCCAAAAGCAGCAGAAACCACTCCAACCATTGATAAGAACAATTCCTTCAGAGCTTACTTTGAGGCACTTCATATGCAGTACGCACCAGACTACCTCATTTGTATCTTCTCACACATGCACCTACCACCACGTGAAGACTTGACAGAACATTATTACACTGCAGATCTTGTGATAAAAGTTACATCCTGAAGATTTTCAAGTCAGAGTTCAAATGTGAGTTTGCCTGCAGTGTTGGTTTTATAAAGTTACTGTGAGAAGAATGCAAACTGCAGCAGTTTACACTATAATGTAAGTGAAACGTTTCACTTTAGTCCAAAGTGCAAAAATAAATACTATTTTTCCTCAAAAGGTGCTATCAGTAGCTAAGTCTCAGAGAACTGTTCCACCTAGACCCACTTATTAAATAACTAAGCTCTTTACCTAAGGAAATTCTAAGGATGATCTGCTGTACAGTTACCTCTGCTACATTATACAGCCAGGCTCTGACCACCCAATGTAGCTAAAAATACCTCTATTATAGCAGACAACAGCACAGCACCCATTCTGCTCTCTGAGAGCACAGTGCATGAGGATGTGAGGCCATCCACATATTGCTGGTTACATTTTTGGTTTTGCCTAGTTCACCCTGCAGAACGTTTTTGGTCAGTTAAAAGCTAATTTGATCTTGTACTATTGATAGCAGTTTTTTGCTCATTCTTGAGCTGTTCACTAGGTGTAGCAGCAGTTTTGTAGTCATTTTCAGGTGCTCTTATCACTAACAGTCTGAAAGGTTCTGTTGTTTTCTGAAGTCTCTGAACAACAACAGCATTTTGCAACTTTGCTTCCTCGAGTGTGAGTGTCTCATCCTGCAGCTCTTGAAAGGGCAGAGAGGTCGTCAGTGTGAAGGGAACACCTCCCTCAGATCCTTGATACTTTGTTATGAAGTCTCTGACATGGCTGATTCTAGAAAGAAAGAAAACTCAGCATTAGAGTTTTGGCACTGCAATCCCCACACGTGCATAACACACACAGCCAACCATGGGGCAGGAATGAAATCACTTCAAGGAATGCCTGACAGCAGAAAACTGGAGCAATATAGATGAGGTGGCATCCTGAAATGCCTGATCCACTTGGGAGTCAAGGACCAAGATCTGCATGCTCTCAGAGTACTCCCAAGGAGACAGGGATGAGTATCTTATTCTGAGCACTCAAATGCACCACTGGGGCTCAGATGGTACTTACACAAACCTATCGTTTCCTAACCAGCTGGTGGAGCTCTTACCTGAGGGTTCTGTAGTCAAGAGCTAGCCTCCAGTGTGTGGCTCATGTAGTGGAACCATAATAAAAATAAAGAAAAAGGGTTTGAAAAAATTATTTGGACAGCTGATACATTCATGACAGACTCAAGCTGTCTGTGAAAAACCTTGCAGAAAGTGAACAAGACAGAGGTTTTGCTGTGAAAGAATCAGGATCAACCAATTTAATTAGAAAATGAAGATAAAAAGATACATCTGTATGAATAAAATTAACACAGCGACAATGTCCATTCTCTGGTCCTGAGGCCAACTGGCAGACTGGCTGCTGGTAAATGCCTACTCTCATCCTTCCTCTCTCCCATGCACAGGGTCTCCCATGGGGTTTACTGTCTCCTGGGAATGGTCCAGGACCTGAGCTAACATCTGAACCATGCCTAGTTATTGACTGAGGAAGTGCTGGCTGGCTTGGGGCAATGCCATCCCAACAGTTTAGCAGCACAGATGTCCAAGTTTCCCTGCCTTAGCCACACTCACCAGGACAGACACAACCAGCAAAATAAAAACTAATTCCTGTGCACGCAGGCCTCACTACAGAGACACTGCTTGGTCTTATAAGCCAAGAGCTTGGAAAACCTCAAACAGGAGTAAATTTTTGGCTGGACATTTACAGGTGTCTACACATGCATTATATCAAAGTCGATTGGGTTCCAAGAGCAAATCAGGCAATCAGCCACCAGCTCCCCGCTCCAGGGTGAAGAAGTTCTTTTCCAGGCTCCATACCTGATGCTCCAGGGTCACACTAACCTAGCAAGTGCTCAAGAGGGGACACAACTCAATCCAGGACACATCTCTATGTGCTATTCCTACAACTCTGCTCTCCTAGTTGCTACACTCCTGTGTCTCAATTCCCCACACTGCAACACTACAATGCTTCCTGTGCTTCTGCTCCAATCTTTCATCAGTAATCAACTCATATCTATGGCAGCAGTTACTGCGGCACCTACACAACCTAGCTGCAAAAAGCCAAAAGCAATCACTTTACCCAGACACTGCAATATATGTGCTACATGTTATCAATCTATATGTTACTTAACAAATAGCTGAGTGTCTTCTGCACTGAAAGGAGTGCTGTGTATGCAGTCATCATGCTTAAGGATATGTACTCTAAAAGGATTTCCCTCTAGCTCTTATCAGGTCATACACAAATACTGTGTACAGCACAAACAGGCTGGTCCTGTGGCAAAGGGCTATGCTATGATGGAGTATTTATGGCACACTACTTCAAAAGGAGCATTACACCAGTAAAGCTGTTGTTCGGCTTATCTCAGATGGTTTTTTCCTCTCAAAAGCACTTAGAAGCTGTTCAAACTGCTATTTACTATGAAGACAAAAAGCTTCTAAATATACTTAAATGTGTGGGACCTGGAATAACTAAGATATTAAGCCCTTTAATTAAGTATTTATAATTAAAATAGCAATTTACCCTTCAGCAGTACATCACAACAGTGTTTTAGTTCATATCTCAGGCCATTAACAGTAATAAATAAGTACAAGTCAAAGAAAAACCTACAGTCATTAACCTTCAGCAGCTGAGCTTTCCTTCTGACCAGCCACAGATATACACAGTTTATCTTGACAGCAGCCTGGGTTGTATTAAATCTCTGATACCTTTAAATTGCTTCACAGAGAAGCACAGGCAACATATCCTTTTCACACGACATGACTGTACAGTTCTGGAGTAATTTCTCAAATTTGGATTTGAGAAAGGTCTCTAAAGACAGTAGCTCTACAATTTAACGTGTTAATCCCACTTTCTCAAAGCTCCTGCATACATGCGCTGTGCTGACACCTTCTGACATTATCCTCATTTCTAAGCCTCTTTGGGAACCAGAAATTTATTAATTAAGAATTAAACACACTGTGTGCATTCTATTCTGTCCATGTTGACATGCAGGGGATGAACGTCCCTGTCCAGTGCACTGACTACAGCCCTCCCCAGAGGTTTCTCTGGCTCAACTCTAAGCCCCTTTCTGCAGCTCCCACCTGTGGTGCTATCTATGCCCAATGACCAGCAGGCTTTATACTAAGCCATTTGTTCCATATGTAGTCGTTTTGTGAGAGACCTATCATGCTAAAAACTATTTCCTCTAGTAATGTGCAATATGTACACCTTAACTTTCAATAACCTACAAAGAACTCCTACAGTTTCCTCAGATTTTCCTTTATGCTGTTATGGGACGACTTTTAACATCAGTTCACATTCCTCTTATGTTCCTTTCTTGTCAGTGAAAAGATTTCTCAAAATTTCAAAGGTTTTCCAGATACAACTGAAGAGCAGTCCAATGCTAAATGAACTGAGGAAATGAGAGACTTAAGTGTACAGGCATTAAGACAAATAGTTCAGATGCAAATACATACAACAGTGGTAAAATAACTCTTACCTGTGAGAAACATTGAATTTCTGAATTATCCTTTCCCCATCAGCTAACCAGATCTGGACACTGGTGATAGGCTCCAAAGCATTCAAGGGCACTAAAGGCAAGTGTCTTTTGTCATCAGGTCCTTGATGATCATCTCTTACTTTAGAGATTATCTTCGGAGTAGCACTGAAAAGAAAAGCCACATGAAGTTATGGCTTCTGTGTACATATGCAAGCTTGAACCTCCCTTCAGACCTCTGCTTCTGGAGCTTTCTGCCCTGTGACAGAGTGCACTGATAATTTCTCAGTTTACTGACATAAAGATCAGCTTTTTTCTTTCTCCCTTATTTTTTTTCTACATGTATGCCAATATTTTCACTTAAAGACTAAAACACGCTAAAGAATTTCAGTTTGCTTGTGTTTAACATTTTTATAAGATGGAAAGGAACTTAAATATCAGAGGATTAAATATGAATATACAAGAGACAAAAGTGTCTGAAGATTCTTCATGCATTTTTGTACTCTAATCTCACAGGTGAAACTTTAAGGGGGTTGAGTATTGAATTTGCATACTCAAAGTTAATTTTCAGCATAATGTGATTACAGTAATTCAATTTAACTGAATGTTGTTAGCCTTGATTTAGACTCCAGCATCATCTATCTCAGCTTAGAAGAATTACTCATCTATCAGAGAAATTGACTTAATGTGAAAAATCCAGACTGATGCACATAGCATTTGTATTTCTTTTTCCTAAGGCATTTTCAACAGCTGACCCAACCACAGGGGCAAAGATTCATAAAATGACTTGACAGAATACACGGACCTCAGTCCAACTGTGTGGTCTTAAAAAACAAACAATTAAAAATCTGCTGGGAAAAAATTTTATTCTGAAGAAGTGTCTAGAGCTTAGTGCTTCTTTCATGACTAAGCTTGTTCAGCATGTACAGTTTAAGTCCTCTTCGGCCCTGATCCACATTCTTAGGGCATATTCTCAGCTCCTGTGAGCAGAACCAGATGTTTGCTCGCAGAACAATAGCAATGATTTAAGGAGTTACCATTTCTCCTCTGAGCTCAGCTGTGGTCACTGACTACATGAGCACCCTACACGGCCATTTGCAGAAAAGCTCTCTGCACAGAAAATTAGTGAGTTACAGTTTCTTGAGAGAAGTGGGTAACTGATGGCCATAGAGCAACGGTCTTAGCTATACTGCAACACCTGCTTTGCAGACAACCCCCATTTTTATGTTCTTATACCTGTCTTAGTTTATCTATAAGGCACAAAAGTCATAGCTTATTTATTATTAGCTAATGACTTAATATGTTCAGGCTAATAAAGCCGGAGTCTTAAGCACAAGTCTAGTCAGAGGTATTTCAAAATCTTTTATTGCCCAGTTAAGTGCTGCCTGAACTTCTAGGGTCTCAGCCAGTAGAAGCAGTTTTTGTATCTTCCACAGAAACTCAGCAAAAAGAATGAGAATCAAGAAATCTCACTTCCAAGTGAGAGATGAGAGATGTTCACTGTGACTGGAGACAGAATTGTTTTGCATTATATAGAAATTAGCTGGGGCACAAGGACTTGGCACCAACAAATTACAAAAGGCACATCTGTAAAATAATCTGCCATTACAAGTACAGGTGATATATTACCATCCACCTGCCTCACTATCTCACAAACAGCTTCTGTTCATGCCTGACTTCAAAACAAAGTAAGACTTAATTGCCCTCCAGATCAGGAAGAAAAGCCTGACTACCAGCAAGGTAATGCTAAACAGTCTCGCAAGCAGAGGAAAAAAAATTGAATTTCAAGTCATACTTCAATCCAGCAATTCCAAGCTCTTGCTCCCTCCTTGCTCAGTTGCTGGTTCAGACACTGCAGAACTTGTGCGAGCGAGCTACAAGCAGAGGACAGGACAGCAGAGGCTACAGAGGTGCTCAGCCCTGGTGCCCAGCTCAGGCTGGCCTGAGCTACACTGGTCACAGCTGTAGCGCAGACAACTGTCTTGCGTGGACACAGATTTTGGTGCCAGTCCCAAACCAACTTCCCTCACTGTCACATCTCCACATGCAGCAGGCACTGGAAGTGATTCTTTCACTAGCAAGTTTGTGTGAGACTGGAGCCAACACATTAAATGAAGATTTAAGAGAAAGTTAAAGATTTCAAGCATTTCTGTATATAAAAACTTTTCTCTTGCAGAACTGACAGATAAAGCCATCTAGTGGTGGGAGCTTTGACTAAAGCCAAAACCCAGGAATCTAAACCTTATTCGCCTGAGATCGAAGCATTGTAACTCCTCTTAAGGTTTATTCCTTTTATAAGATTATCAACAGAAGATGTAAACCAGAGATTGAAAAGACATAAGAGCATCCTGTCAACTTTCTGACAAGAAAAAGCCCAGGAGTTAGGTATCACACCTTACCCTGACTGATGGTTAAGCAGCTTGACACACAATGCTTTACCCTAACGAGGTTACAGAGCAAGCTCACTTTGCTACAAGGGATTTCAATCAATAGTTTAATTAACATGTTTCTGAGGCAGTTTCAAAGATGAATAGATTAGCTCAATAGATGAGCGGGGTTGCAAATCTAGTCATAATCCCAAACTACCAAATGCATCTGAACAGTGATAAATAAAAAAGAATATACCCATTCATTACAGAGGTTCATAAGGTACACTGGAAAATTTTGTTAAGTCTTACTTACTTCGCCGGTAAAACAAAAAGGCAGAGGATCAAGCTTGTCTGAGCTATACCAACACGTATGTTATTTCTACATCCTCCAAGAAAAGTTTTGAGAACTACTCAATAGACCAATTCATAATGGTTCATCCCTCAAAATCCCTCCACTTGGGAACACTGACCAAGTATACACTATTAATTTTATAAGTTTATTTGATAAGCAGAGGTTTAGCTAGGCCATAAACTAAAGTAAACTCTTCAGAAGTCATTTTTCTCTCTCATTTCTGACTAATCACACAAGTGCTACTGTGGAAAAGGAGTTCTATAGCTTAAAACTTGTTCCAGGTCTCAGCCAGCTCTGTTATTGCCCCACAAAGCTTTTATGCTGCAAGCGTGGTGTATACATTCAATGGACATTTATTAACAGCAGGAAGCGAGCACTACTTTATAGACTAGGACCACTTACAGCTCATGTTTCCAAGATCAGCAAAAAATATTTACTTGTCTTTAAGGATAGCATAGCACAGAGTAGACTAGCAAGTGTAGGAAAAAAACAAAAAATGCTGAGCAAGTTGTAGGATGTCTCAGTGCACAAGACCAGCCAACCAAAATTCACAGATTAGCATGTTTCTGAAACCTAACTTGCCTACTGGGAAGCAAGATCATTACTTGCTGTAGGCATGGCAGAGCATAACAAGTGAATGAACAACCTACCATTTAGCACTGGTTAGTAGCAGAAACACAGCACACTGAAGATCTTTTGGCTTTGCTATAAACAGGTGTACTTGTAGATAAAATAAGGTTAAGTTCTTGATCCACATTTGCTCAGGATTTTTGTCCACTAAAAGCAAGTCTTGCAGCATCTCCTTCATGTCTCAAGGGACGGTTTTCCCTATTGATTGTATCTACTCGAGCATGGAGCAACTGAATGGACTGTGCTACAGAAACAGATGAAACTCATAAAACACGTATTTGCTTCTCTGAGTCAGCCTGGAACTACTCATCCTTTACCTTTATCAGTCTTTTGCTCTGCACATTATCTTCTTCCCCTGCCTCAGCTCTTCCTGCCCAGATCAGGCTTTCCCCCAGCACAAGCTCTGGGGCTTAGCAGCCAAACCTTTCCCACTTAATTTAAACAAGCTGTTCACCTAAGGCTGCAACACAGCTTTAGGAACCCCAGGCACTCAGTGGTGCCACCTGCGATGCCTCCTGTAGGCTCCTGGTCACCGAACACGTCCTGTTCCCTAGGCTGAAGCCTGCTTTTATGGGCACACAAATCTTGCATGACAGGGATATGTCAAGCAGATAATGTGGCAGGAGTAAGCAAAAGTCACAGGGATCAAATAAATGAACTCCTGGCCCATTGCTTTACAACAGCCTTCCAAAATACAGTAATTGTTTGGTTGTAAATCAAGTTCAGTATTAGCACTGGCATGAGTGGCTGACACTCTCCAACTACAAAAGACACATAGATCACTGTAAAACGCTAAAATGCCTTACTGCAACAAACACAGGATTAATTACTGAATAATCTTAAGAGAATGCAGAATAACCTCTTCTTCAGTTCCCTTTATGGGATTGTCATACTCCTCCCTCTTCTCAAGCTATTGCGCATGGTTTTAAAAGAGATTCTTCTCTCTAACATCACAGAATAGAAGAGTGACAGCATTTCACCTGGAAACAGCTAAGCTAATATTGAGACCTTGAACAACAAAAGCCAAGAGCATCCTGGCTGTATCAACACAGCAACACAGCCAGTGGATTGTGGAAGCCAATCATCCTCCAAGCTTCATGGAGAGACACCAAGATGCCTGCAGGATGGAGCACTCACCCTGTCTACAGACACTGGAGGAGAGCAGCTTGTTCAGCCTGTGGAAGAGATGGTGGTGGTTGTGGGGCACCTAAAAGCAGCCTGCCAGGGTCTGCAGGAGGGGGCAATTCTCTCCATGGTGGACAGAAATTCCAAAGAGGCACTCAGATTGGATATAAGGAAAAAATTCTTTCCCATGAGGACAGTCCAGAACTGAAGCAGGCTGCACAGTCTCTGCTCTTGTGGGACTTCAAGACCCAATCGGATAAAAGCCTGAGTAACTTCATCTGTCCCCACAGATGACCCTGCTTCGAGCAGGAGCTTAGACTAGAAAACTCCAGAGATCACTTCCAACCTGAATTATGATCCTTCCCCATAGGTATAGTTCCCTTCAGCTACTCAGTCATAGATCACATCAGTCTACTCACCTTCCTAATCTGTAACCATGTCCAGAAAAGGGATGAAACATGGGCTTTTTCGACGACAAATACACCTTATCTTTTTTATCTTCCACTTTCACGTCAATCTCCTCCTTATCAAAAACTTTTCGTAGCTCAAAAGGCAGTTCCCTTAAGAAAAAAAAAAGTCAAACAAAAAGTACTATACTGTTTTCAGTATACAAAATAGACCAATAATTAATACCTGTTCAACATTTGGCCTTTCAAGGATGATGCTTTTAAAAAACAACTTCACAGGTATTTACTAAGAGTTAGGTTAAGTGCATGGCATACAAATAACTTCAAGTTCCTGAACTGCAAATTAACTAGAAAGCGTATAATAAAACAAAACCCTGTTATGCAAGTTGTTGAGTGATGTTCAAATTTACTCAAGTTACCACTCTAAACACATGATGTGTAGGAAGTTCAGTGTTGCCATACACTGCTGCAAAGGGTTCAATTATTTTATCCCCATAGTAAAACAAAAAGAAAAAGGAGTTTTTTAAAGAGTCTTCCTTTTAAAGTCTTATAAAAAGCCTTTCTTTTAAAGAAGAAGAACTGAGTTCAGGGACAGTGTATTTAATGACAAATAAACACAGATCTCAGCTTCTAAAAATTATATCATCACTAATAGCTCCACTCTTTAGTGCAGTAACATCACCTTTGTAATGCTTTAATCGTACTAAGCAGAACACAACAATGCCTTTGTCTCTGAGCTCTGATGCAGACAGCACAACTTCGGGTGGTGGGGCTCAGCTGGCGCAGGGCTGTACTAAATGCTGCTCTACCATCAATGATTATGCAGAAACCACCTCATAATTAGCATCTTCACAGGCAAAGAGTGGAATAAAAGTGGCAAACTTTTGATGAATGCACACAAAGGGCTTTAAACAGTGCAGTTAATTGCTGTTACAACTAACACAGGTGACAGCCATACAGGAGAAATAGTGTAAAATTAGTATTTTGATGGCCTAGCAAAATATGGAAAAGAAAAATATAATGACTTAGTAATTTCACATGCTTGATAAGGAGGTATTAAATTACATTATCCATAAAATTATATTCTCCTCTCCCTTTGTATGAGGTGAGGAAACAGACTACAAATTAAAGGCTCAAAATCACACTGGTTTGTACGGTCAAACTCCTTTTTTGAAGCAACAACTGCAAACACTAGCAAAAAATCAGGACAGCACGTTAACTTTTAACACAGGGGAAAGTGTAAGACAGCTATTAACAAGGAATGAATGTAAGATTGTTATATATACACAATAGCAAGTTGGTACTTGGAAAACTGTCAGAAATTTAGGACTGATCAGAGTTTGTTGATGCTACATAGAACATCTGTGCCCATTTAAGGCTTTTCATCAACAAAAAGAAAACAAAGACCATAAAACCAGAAATGCTCAACCCCTTGTGCATTGAGCTCATTAGTCAAAATACCATTTGATTTGTAGCTATTATTGGGCACTGATTTATTCTTTATTTCATTGTGCACCTGCTGTGCCCCCTGCCAACACTGGCTTTTATCTATTCATCAGCAACTGTACAACTACTGCCACTGAGAGCTGTGTTAAACCTGTTGATGTTCCAACAGCCATCAGCACTGCAGGAACGAGACCGGCAGGGCCTGTGCTCCTACAGGGACACTGCAGCGCAGAAAAGTCACGTAAAAAATTGAGAGCATAAGCTAAGTGCTACCCAAAGCACATTAACTCAGGCTGGTTAAGAACACAAAACTCACTTACCCCTTTTTAATGGACTCCAAGAACTGCTGGTTTGCAACATCAGCGTAGCTCCGAAGTTCGCTGTCATTTACTGTAAACCCATTTTTCCAAAGTTTAATGATTACATCAACCTACAGAGTAAGAACAATTCTCATTATAACACTGATGTAAAAGAAGCTTGGTATACCCACATACCCTGTGATTATAAATCATCCACTTCACAGACTAAAAATACTGAGAGCAGGCTCACTGTAATCTGCCTTAGGGCCGTGCCAACAGGCACAGCAACTGCAAGGGGTAAGTGACGTTTCTAAGTATCTTGTGTCAGCCAGGGTTAGAAACAAACCTTCCCCCAATCATTTTGGCTTCCTAGGTCAAGAACACTCCTTCAATTCAGCAGAGAAAAAGAAAAAAAAAAAAAAGAGCTGGACTATCGCAGCCAGCTGCAACTCTTTAAGAGCTAATTCGAGAGCACACATGCCTTGTGTTGGAACACCAACTGCCAGAACAGTCCAGCTGGGGATTTATTAGGGTAAAGCCTTGTTCCGATCATTCAGGAGGATTTTCTCAAAGTAAAGACATTGACATGATGCATGCAGAAGCCTTTCGCTTGGGAAATAAAGCAAGTATCAGAAAATTTACTTTCAGACAGTCATACACTTATGTTACCCTGGAATTCCTGGGCGTATTCAAAACCTTGGTGGCTAGGGGAATGAAAAAATAATTTCTCAGTAATTCCTTAGCTTTGCCAGAAATCATCCACGACTCCAACTTGTAGCCTTTGCACTGTTTACAGAAATCTCTCCAACTGTAAGATGGATATTTGGGATTGTATTTTCATATTAATGCATCATGCCATTTAAGGAAGCATTTAGTTATCCAGGTGTCTGAAATAACATTGTCTTGACAGATACTTGGCCACAGATGAGGTGCAGACAAATGCAGAATTCACCTCAGCTGGAAATTAGTTTGAACTAGGCTTAATAGTACCTAACAAGTTTGGAGGAGATTTTTGTTTGGTTTTTTTTTTTTTTTCCAGTTTGACTTGTTAGGTGATTGCTACATAAATAAACAGCATCTGCAAACTGCTGAATAAAATTTCTTCGCTTTCGGTTGGGTAATCTGTCAAAAGAAGTAGACAGCACTCAGCAAGATTAGATTCCATCAAAAACTCCTGTGTCTCATGGCACTAAATGCATATGGAAAGAGCTCTAATTATGGGAAGGTTCCTCTACAGTGAGCCAGTATGCAAATTTAACATGGACTAATTATTCCACACCAACTTCCTATTTAAGCATTGACACAACTAATGCCATAGAACACTATTTCAGGACTGCAATTTAAGATATTGCTCCTGACATTTCACTTCTTCCAGGGTCAGTTGAGGATCCATGAACATAATTTCTAGCAATGCCCACTCCAAATTCCTTCCTGTCATCTTTGTTCTACACGGCCTTTTCTCCCTCCCCTTACCAGTCTTTGATGAGTAACACAAAAAAACCACGAAAAGGACAGAATCACTGAGATACAAACCCACACTGAACATCCCACTACAACCATAATTATATGAATAAGAGCAAATGAAAAATATTTGGGCTATGCCTCCACATAAAAAGGCTGCAGCTCCTTAAATAACTTTCTTATGTAATAGTGCTTGTCATTCCTTGAACTTACGCTCACCTCACTCTCCTTACTAATAAAGCAGAAATGCATTAGCCAATGCCAGCATCGGTTCTAGAACGACTCTAAACACACTGTAAAGCATTAAGAGCCAAAAGCCCAGCAGCAAAAGCCTGGCTGACTGGGAGATGGGAGGCTGTTCCTACAGCTCTCTGAATTCTGGGTGCACTTTTTTACTGTTGTTACTGGAAAAGACTGCTGGACTTATGGCATCTGTTTTCCAGAATACTCCTGGAGGGCTGTTATATCAAACATGAGTATTTTTTCTCCACTGCCTACCTGGTTCTTGACTGTGGTTGGGGGCACACACATAGCACCAACCTTCTGAGCTTCTTCAAACAGGTTATCTACAAAGTAGTCACAATTTTGTTCTGTACCGTTCACAATCTGATCATCGGTTCCTGATTTACACACCCTGCAGAACAAAGAAACAAAAATGACTCCTCAGAGGACACATTAGAAGAGAAGTAGTTACCTCAGAAGCTCTGTACCAAGAAATACAGAACATTTCCCTGCACTCAGCTTACTCAGCTGCTACAAAACATCAGGTCAACTTTGCATCGTGCCTTTTCTATAAACCTCTTACCAATCTCTAACTGCTACTATTTGCACTTCAAAAGCACAAGCTAAAGAACCCAATCAGAAATGATGAACTAATCTATGCAAAGCTTCTAAACTTGGTATCAGAGCAAGGAACGCAAGTTAGAGGATTCATACTTCTAACCATCATACACCTAACTGCACACCAACAAAGGGCTTTCCTTAAAGCATTTCCCTGGTACAAGCTTGGGTTCCTTCACCATAGGCTTTAAAAAATACAAGAAAATTGCCCTAAGATTTACTCCCCCACCCCCACTTCATTGGGGGTGAACCTCCCCATTCCCAGCACCATCTCAGAATCACCATTACTGTTTCGGAAAGTGCATCAGGGAAACTCAAGTAACTCAACACCACTGGAGCACACCGAAGAAATACAATAGAAGCCTTCAACATTGGAGACCGCCAGGGTATTAAAAAAGATGCATCAACCAAATCTTTTTATAGAACACTGTATATGTGACAGCTGTTTCTGTTAGATTTTCACCAGTCAAAATGCAGAAATATGCAACCAGAATGAACGATTATCTCAGTATGGGTTGTTTGCCCAGTAAGAAGATTATGCAGCTTTTCGTAAACATTGCAGGAGTTACTCCTACTGGAGATTCAGAAAAGTCTATTTTAAGCAATTCAGAAAATAAAAATCCCAGCTCTTGAAAAAATATTCAATTTTACATAAAACTCTGCATTGAATTCAAGAACAGCAATGCTTAGTGGAATGGTAATTAGATACATTTGCATAAAATGGAATTGTTTGCAGTGCATCTACGCAACACTAAGAATCCCTAGAGATTAACATCTTAAACAAAAG
This sequence comes from Oreocharis arfaki, assembly GCA_013398015.1. NCBI lineage: Eukaryota > Metazoa > Chordata > Aves > Passeriformes > Paramythiidae > Oreocharis > Oreocharis arfaki. Next base: position 161,542 of record VZRR01011736.1, read on the forward strand.
AAAACCTCAACAACTTTAAAGAAGAAATTTCAAAAGTATGCTGTTCCCATTTTAGTTTTCTAATAGAACAAAAGAAACTTGAAGCATTAATGTAGCTATTCACTATGCTTTACCTCAGAAACAGAACTGGAAAAGCAAACACCTCCATATCAGATGCAGAGCTGCACAGTGAGTTAGCAATTTGAGGGGCTATCTTGCTATTTAAAATAAAAATATTTACACAGCTTCTTGCATCTAGGAAACATTTCAGGTATGTGAAAAATCTTTCAGTAAAACAGTATGATTTTTAAAACTTTCAGTATATGTGGAGCAGATGAATACAGTAAAAAATATTGTATTTTAGAATTTAACAAAGTTTGAAAAGTAATGGCAGGACACACAAACAACAGTGGGAAAGGAAGAGGAAAAATGGGGAGGGGAGAATGGGCACCTACCATTCTTTCTTTACAGTTTTGATATTGTCCATGTCTTTCATTCTGGTGCTTCCCCTAATTACAAAAAGAAAATGGTTTAAAACCAAAACCAAACAAAATGCCCATCACGCTTTGCCTCCTTTTGTAGCTGAAGCACTCTTTATATTTTTTCCTGTGTTGATAATACATTTAACCAGAAACCTCAACCTCCCCCCCACCAAGTCTCCAGATGGTTCTTTGTTTTCCTGCAGTTTCTAATTTAATGACACATGAACCACGCATCTGTTCCAGACGTTCAGAAGCAAGGTTACTTTTTCATAAACGTACAAAAATACATTCCACAATAATAACAGTGTGATGTGAAAATACATGCCCATACTTCTGCAAAGGGAGGAAAAAATATCACATTCCTTTCCTGAGTGGTATGGTTTAAACTTCCCTGGTTTTACACATCACTATGAGATGGTTGCAGAGAAACTGCACTGCCACTGCAGGCATTTGAGTGACCTTCACCTTAACTGTGCATTACTTAAAGGGGCAAGATTTGTCAAGTTCCCCTTCCTACCTTACCTCAAGACATCGTTGCAGCAACTCAGAAACTGTGAATTATCATTTCTGGCCTACAGTTAGCTGACAAGAAAATACTGGATTTGTAAGTATTAAATATGCTACACGATGAGTCTGCTGAGTCAAGAGAAGTGAGAAATCCCACACTGATCTCATTACAGTCACTTCTGAACGCTTGGAAAAAAGTCACAGAAAGTCACAAAAAGCCAGAAACTTCCAAAAACATCCTTAAACAAATAAAATCACTCCAAAATTGGAAAAGCCCACAGGAAAATGGAAATTTTAAGTTGCAGCTGTGTTCAGAGGGTTATCCCTGATGACCACTGGTTACACAGATCATGTTCTGCTCCTGGCAGGTTCAGGACTAAGTCATGACATCGTGCCTGGCTTTCAGAGAGCATCAAACTGAACAGTGACAGCCATCACACTCCTGAACAAAGCAGTATGCACAGCACCCCTAATACATATTTTAGGTTATCTTGAGATCTAACTTAACAAGAGGTGAAGTTTAGGGGAAAACAACATTCACTGCAGCACTAACCAAAAAAACCCCACCACATGCAGTACTAATTCATGCTCCTTGGGACTTTAATATTGGTATTCTTTCAACTTGGAAGTTAAAATCCTTGTGAGAGACATTCTACAGAAAAATATATAAGCCTCCAAAAAAACCCTATAGTGGTCAGCCTTAAATTTAACTGGTGCTGTTACGCATTAAATCAAAACATCATGTTTTGTACACCTTTGACATGTCATACAAGATGAGGTGGTTGGTTTTTTTTGGTTTTTTTTCCCCCCACAAATGTTCTGCCAGAGCCCTACATCTATCAGGCAAGCCTGTGCTGGCATCTGATGGATGATGTTACATGCATATCTGTTCATTGCTCTTGGAACTTTGGACTGCACTTGGGAAAAAAAAGAACTCTCAGTATCAAGTAAGCAGAGTGAAACTGGAATGCTTACAAAGTGTAATTTTTTCAAACTTCTCTCAAATTCAGTTTTAACACACTCTGGCACGAAGTATTTTTTTTGTGTTTAGCCCAAAGTAATTCTTTGTGGTTTGCGTTAATGTGCTTATCTTCTAATCTTTTACTCCAGTAGGCTACTCCCCAAAGCAACAAGAGCCACCTCCTGCCATCTGCTTTTGTTGATCCTCTGTGACTTGTCATCAGAGCTGTTAAAAAGAAACAGACACAATGAAGCAGCTCTTCAAATTAGCTCTTTGGCTACATTAGACTGGCCTCAAATGTGCATGAATAGTATTCAAAACTGGTCAGCTGTGAAAGCTGCTGTTCCTTCTGAAGTACAACAGCAATTACACTTAGAAGAAATGTTTGTGTTAATCTCTCAAGGTAAAGAATCATCCTATACAGCATATTGATGTTTATTATGGCCAAAAGCCATTAGAACATAGCGATCAGAATGCACTGCAAGCACTTTAGCTCAGCATGTCAACCCAGCCAGCACAAACCACCTCTCACCAACTTCTGACAGACATCTCTAGTTGCCACTTAAAATGTTAAGAATTTGGGTACGTAATTTTTGCGTCAGTGGCAAAACGTACCTCAGAACTGAACTACCACCTCCGGAAACTAAATTTAAAACATGGGAAGAAGCTGCAAATGCCAGCAGCCTACCACAGCTACATCTATTAACTGGGGTTAGGATACTCCTGGCCATTCCTACACAGCCCCCGGGGCTTTCCAGCCCCAGGAGGGTGGGCCACTGACCCAGCAGTGGCCTTTCACAGCCAGAGCTTCCAAACAGGCAGCCTCAATAGGCATATTTGTTTCAGCAAATAATGTTATGGTCAATACTGCTGAGCCCCCACTTCCAGTTATTTCAATACAAGAAAAACAAAACAGAAACTACCTGTGGGGCTTTCCTTGCTGTGAAGGGCAGCAATACCCAGAGAAGCATACGCAGCCCCCTCCCCTGACAGCCTGCCAACCCCTTACTAACTCTGGCAGAACAAACTCCTCCAGTTGAGAGCTGGTCACAGCACAGCACAATCTGTCCCTGCACTGCACAGAAATTACAGCTGAAAGTTGCACTGTAGCATGCCACAGAGAGACAGCAGGCTAAAGAGAAATGGCAAGTACAAATTAATAGCGAGATGAGCATCAAACCTAATGGCCTGAACGTAACTGATGTGCTCAGGCACAAACCACAGCATTCACACTTCCTCTCCAGCTGGCTCAAGGAGCTGTGCACTCAGAAAGAAACCTGCCCCCAGCCTTGATGTCCAGGTGCTAGGAACATAAAATACTTGTCCGTAGAATTGCCTTCTTAAGGTTTAGGACTTGACATGCTTCAATGATCTTAGACCTAAGGGGAGGTTAACAAAGCTTGGGATGAAGTGGACTCTAAGAATGCAGCATTTACAGGCCACAAGGACACTGGGTAGAACTTCCACGATAAGGAAGAAACTAATAAAGCCAGCTCAGCACCTGGGCTGAAATCACTTCCAACTGTGTAAAAGGTAATTCCGGTAGGGCAAAATCGTGACCAGCAACTCACAGACCACCAACTCAAGAAAACTACCTATCTAAAAGAGAAAGACTGTGCATGCAAACTACTAAGCATGAGAAGCAAGGGAATAATTCATCCAATAAAAGACAGAATACTCATTAATAAGAGAAATATGTAAACTTGTAGCCAATGAACATTAATGCCTCTATTTGCTAAAATGTATAAATAGTGAAAAGTTTTGATAGTCGTCGTGCTGGCTTTGTGGCTTTACCACCCAGCCCTTCTTTCCGCTCAGAGCTGCGAATAAATCAAGTACCTTGGCTATGTGTGAGGATTAGCCTCATGCACAGCAGGTCGAAGAACCTATTTTGGGACAACCCCACGGCTGCGACACCTGAACTCACCCGCACCCCGAGAGCCAGACCGGGCACACGCTCCGCGCCTCCCGCCGGTGCCAAACCCGCCCGCCGAGCACGGCCCCCGCCCCGGCGGCCGGCCAGGAGGTATTTTTAGGCGATGAGGCAATACCGCGGTACCGATGCGGAGGCGGAACGCTCAGGGCGCCCCGGGAGGGGAAGGGAGGGGAGGGGCCGGGGCCCGGCCCCGCCGAGGGCCGCTCCTGCTCCGGGACGCGGCCGACTCGGAGCGGGGCTGAGCCGCCCGGCAGAGGCAGCGGGGAGGCTCAGCCCCACGGCCCCAGGGACAGCCGCGGGCGAAGTCCGAGCACCGGCAAGAGCCGAGGAAGTGCCGGCTCTGCGGGACGCGCTCCCCTTGCCTGGCCTGTCTCTGCAGCGAACTCACCCACCCGTCCCGCAGCGCCCAGCCCGGCACCGGCCGCCCGCCGCAGAACTCCTCGGTGTCCCGCCTTGAGCGGCGCAGGCGCGGCGGCGCCGGGCGGGGCGGGCAGAGCTCCGCCCCGGTACCGCGGGGGGAGCGGGGGGTGTCCGTAGGGATCCGCGCTTTTTTTGTGTGGGGGAAACGTGGCTTCCCCGGGGGCCGCGGTGCCCTGCCGCGCCCTCCGGGAAGAGGCGAGGGCGAGAGTGTTTGTGGCCCAGCGCGGCTCGCTTGAACGAGCTGTACCCCCCGCACCGCTGCGGCGGTGCCCGGGCAAGACCTGGCGCAGCATAGCAGAGATAAACATCCTTGCCCGGCCTGGGTGAAGCTGCGTAGGCAGCTCTGTCCCGACTGCGGAACAAAGGACGCGGTCTGGGTGTCCATCTGTCAAACCGCGGCACCCACAAGAGTGGAGAATGGTCCCGGTGTCTGGGCACCCGCCCGGCCCCGGAGCGGCCCCGCACCGCCGGCGGGAGCAGCCGCGCTCTGAGCCGTCCACTGAGCGAGAATGGCTCATTGTGCGGCGAGCGCTAATTACGGGCGAGTGTTGACATATGTGAAAAGGAGCTCAGCCGAGGTCTCGCACTGAGGACAAAAGAGCGGCACCGTGTCTGGGAAGCAGAGCTCCCGAGGGTGAATTAGACGGGAAAATGGGATGGGAGTCTCGGGGGGAGGGAAGAAAGATTGAACCGAGTTCCCTGCGCTGTGTTGGGCCTTGGAAAAGCCGCTCTCTGCGGGACGAATAGGTCCCGTGGTGCCAGGACTTATCCAAAGCCAGCAGCGCGAAGAAGCTGCCAGCCCCTGGAAACACACACGAACCAGAGTGAACGCATCCCTTGCAGTTGCTGACTGTTTAATAAGGGTTGGGTTTTTTTTTTTTTTTTCCCAATCACTAGCGATGCACTGTAAAACATTTGGAATTAACCTAAACTGAACAGCCACAACTAGCTAATTCACACTAATTAATGGTAAATCCATTGCGAATTTACAAGTGCGATCAAAGGTAATTCTGAAAGCAGAGGTAATACTTCACTGAGTGTCGTCTTCACGTGGGACACATTTCTGCAATCCCTTAATCGCAACAATTAAAATCACAATGTTCAGAAATATTAAAATAAGATGCTTAGTCTCGAAGTTCCATGATGGGTGAGTAACAGAAGTAAAATCTGACATTTGACAGCTATAATTGCTTTCTCTTTATAATGTACGTCACAATGCACTGAACCTTTTGAAGGCAGTTTGGATTAATTGTTAAGTTTTAACTGGATGAGATCTAATTAGAGCTCCTACTTATGAATCTTCAGGGAAGATAGTAAATTTGCCTTTTGTTTCGGTTAAAATACATGGAGTCTTATATTTCAAAACACAGATTTCTGAGATTCTAGTCTCCCTGGTTTTGTTTAATGTTTAAAATACTTCGACATTTTCGAGTAGAAGGTACTTGTTTGTTACAAGTGTTATTGATTCTGTTAAACAGGTTTTATATATTTAGAACTTAAATCACGGATATCATGACACTATTGAAAAGTTCAAGGAATTTACAAAACCCTAGCTAAAAGATGAGAAGGTTGTTTTGCAGTGCTGGACTGTTTTAAATTTTCTTTCAATATTTTAAGTACATTGTCTCCGTTTTATTAAGCACACAAGTTCAATAATATGCTTAACCCTTCCCTGGGAGCCCTTTCTGCAACAGTTTGACAGACCCAAAGGTAAGCATAGAAGGAGGTGAGGTTGGACTTATCTGGAGTAATGGTGCAGGTGTCCTGGCTGCAATCACGTATTTATTTAGAAGATTAGGTCTATTACTGGAAATTAGAGTACAGCTGGAGACATGCTGACCTACTACAACAGGAATCAGTGTCTTAGTGAATTCAGTAGTTTCTTAAAAGCTCTTCTAAGTAGTCCTGTCCTCCCTCAGGAGTCAAACTGTTGGCAAAGCATGGGAGTAACAAAAATCTCAAGAAAGATCTGCAACTCTTGTATAATGTAAAAAGTATTTTCTTTAAAGCTGGAAATTTTCAAGTTAGAGTATTGTTTCAATCAAGACATCACTAAAATCCTTTTAGACTCCGTGCATTTCATACAGCTTATTTTCTGGCACTACGCTAGATGGACAGAAGCAAACAGTCCTTTTCTTACCGTGTTGTGAATAGAAGAAAACGGCCCAGACTGTGTCTGCTGAAAAACGTCTAACAAGGTATTCATGAGATGAATACAACCATCTCATGCCCCTTTGTCAGGAGAGATCAGATGCACTGGCGTAGAAGATAGTGACAACCCCCGAACTTGTTTTATAATGTAGGAGTGAATCTCAGTGTTGACAAAGTAAAGCAGGGTTTTAGCTGTCACTGCCAGTCCCATCAAGGTCACAGAAGAACCAGCACACACAGGGTGTCTAAAAACAACCAGAAAATTAATTTTGAAGGGATATTTTTAAACCTTATATTTAACAAGGTTAGCCTATGCCAGAGGACACTGTCAGCTACCTATAATTAAACATCGGCTGTATTGATTGACCTTAACTTGAGAGAGGCGTTGTTGCCTGAAGCCTTTTGTAAGTGTGTGCACACAGAGCAGGAACAGACTGTGAGGGAACTGGGACTGCAAAATAAATAGGAGAACGGGGTCTGGTTATCCAGACCCTGTAAATGGCAATTCCACTGATTAAGACAGCACGTTCCTCTGCATGGGAGGAATGGTCCTTGAAGAAATGTTAAACCTTCTAGGCTGCCACACAAGGGGGAGTAGCTTAAGGAGCTGGTGTTTCTAGGAAGTCAGCTGTGCACTGGAAAAGCAAGTCATTGTTTCATGGGTGAATCAGCATTAATGACGAGGGTATTATCCCCATGCATTGAAAGGAGTATCCACATGTTGCTGGACTCTTGGACTGTAAATACACAAGAAAATTGAATATAGCTTCAATTTTAAAATTAGCATGAAATGCATAAGCCCATGAAAAATTCAAGGCAGCCCGAGCAACTGTTTATACCAGATAACATGCATTTGGAAATAAAATATTGTGAATTCTCAAAGACACTTTCAAGTGAAACTACAATGATGACATGGCAGTGTATTTTATGAGCTTGTTTTTGGATCTGTAAGACGAAAACGCACTTCGAAAGCTGAGATTGTGTGTGAGGACTGGAGAGATTTATGAACCAATAATGTTTTTGATGGACTTGCCATGTGATCCTAATCAAGCCATTATGCATTTGTATGGTGCTGAAGCTTATCTACACATGTGTTCATAAATGCCTATTTTTATTGTGAGCATTTTAGGACAGAGTCTGGTTTTTACTACAAAGCTATACATCAGCCAGCATAGTAACAGGCTGGCGGTGCTACTTTCATATGATTAATGATCATAAGCACCAAAGTGAGATGATTTGCCACTTTTGTCCAAGATGGAAGTAATTTACAGGCTGAATAATAGTGAAAAACAGACCCTGCAGATGCCTGGCTGCAATATCATCAGACTATGAGTTTCACACAATGATTATTATTAGAAAGAGTATCTACTGTGACCTTAGCTCAACAGGAAAAATGTTATGGAAGCTAATGGCCACATGTGATGGGAAGATAATTTTGAAATATTAGGACGTAAGTTTTACCACTCCCTTTTAATGTTATCTAAGAAACCTGTTCTCTGATCCCGCATCAAGTTGCACTGATGTTATCTAGTGTGGAAAACAATCTTCAGATAGGTGTGCTGATAATGGGGCCGGACATTAACTGCTTAATTCAAAATCATAACTATTGTCCCTTTTTAAATGACAATGGTAGTCTTCAAATAATGAGCCTTCTTTAATAACATAGCAAAATGCCTGCAATGTGGAGTGATTGCATCATGTTCTGTGTTCCAGTTCAAGGTAGTACCAATCCTGATTACTGGACACTACTTGTTTGAAGTTTCCAAACTTACATCCCATAGACATATCTTCATAATGGACAGTTCTCAAAGGAATTAACCACACAATCTTGATTTCCCAACATCCCCCTCAGGAAAAGGCTTAGGGTGAGTTTACAAAAGCAAGATCTCTTGTGAATCTTTTTTTATTTCAAGATTAAACTGAAACCAGGAGGAGTTGACAGCATGATTGAGAGGTGCACATATGAGCTTATAAATAGAGGCCTGAAAAGATGATTTGATTTCCATTCTTTGGAATGTTACTGCTATTCAGAGATATTGCAAAGTAATCTCTGGTAAATTGCCCATGATTGAAGCAAATGGTAACTCGCTGAATAGAGCCCTCTGGTCCTTACTAGTAGGAAACTCTCTGCAAAAGTTCTGAATAAGGGATGAAGGACTTTTTCTTTTGTTGTAACCCATTCCTGGTTTCCTGGTAAAACAGGGACATGTGGCAACAAAATTTTCCATCTCCACATGTTTCTTGTGTCATTAAATACCATTCATATAGCAAACAGGGCTTTCCATCCTGGGTAAATTTTTAATGTCTTTTTACATCATGATGTACCAATATTACTTCATTCTCCAACTCTTTTTTGATGGAAAGGGACTCTTTTGCTCAAGTTATTTTTCATATTTTTCCAATTTCCCAGTGGTCTACCTGCCTCAGCAGATGGTGTGGCTTCTTCTTAATACATTTTTCAGATACCTTAATCTCTTTTCTGAACAACTGGAGATAAAAGAACATTGAACACTGCTGTAAGCTTCAGCATTTATTATAAACTGGTTCCATTTGAAATATGGTCCTTCCCAAAGGCATTTATTTGTAGAAACATTTAGACATCTGTCTGTAAGACCAAACAACAAATCTTGAAACTGAATCTTACTGGGAATGAGCTCTACATTTTTTTTCAAAATGTAATACTTAGTGGAATGTAGCTTCAGTCCTTCTCCCCTTAATTTTTTTATTGTCTCTCACTACTCAGAGTTCTTACTCCTTTTCCCCCAAGCATTTCCTGCATGTAGAGTGCTGAAGGCAGTCTAAATAGGTTTTTAATGCTTTTGTGTCTTCACATGACACTTGGACCAACAACAGATGTAAAAAATGGGAACAAGTAAATTCTTGGATTATTGAAATTACAATAAATCCCTTTCTACAGTAATTCATCTTTCACTGTAAAACATTTAAATCTCTATATATGTGTATATGTATAATAAAATATTAATCCTATGTTCACATGTTTTCTGCATTAAAAAAACCGCAAAACCAAAAAAACATCCAATCAAAGCTACCGAGCAAACCTTGTAACTTATGATTGATTTATTTATATTGTCAGTGCTAAAAATGGTGATAAGGCTGACATGGAAGCTATAAAGCCATAAGCTATTTGAGTCAAAATAACCAGCCACACCTTCTAAGAGGAACAAGACAACCAAGAAACCTGTAAATAAAACCATCTGTGAAAAACAACACAGGGAGTAAACATCCAAAATGAAGCATGTCTTTCCATGTTTCCTACCATGCTAACATAATGAGAATGAAGCACTACAAATGTTCAAAGCAGAGATCAGGGATTTTGAACTACATCAATCTCTCTACAGCAGTCCCTCCGGCGTCATAAAGAGTGCTCTCTGCGTGTGGCTCACAGGAATGAGATCAGAACACTAAAAAAAAAAAAAAAAGAAAAAAACGACACCACTGTGGTATAAATACCTAGTAAATATAAAAGAAATAGCTTTTGAGTTGGGGAATTTCTGTTATTTCAAGCAGATCTGGACAGGCATGCACAAAAATCAATTTGCGTGCATCTTGACTAAGTTTATTTTACTTTTTTAAAGTCATCAGTGTTCATGAGAGGAGGATAGCTGGTTTGAATCAGGCATGTTGCAAGCAGATGTTATGCAAACTTCCCCAAACAGCCCTGCCAATGACTGCAATCCTGAGTTATGACATTCACTGTAACTGCTGCAGCCTGGGCCCTTTTTTGGGCCACTCATCTGTTGGTTTTCCCAAAATGGGGATATTTTTGTGACGAGTACAACAACTTGAAGATCAATATACTGTTCATTTTCAGACCAACAGAATTTAAAAACCATGTTTCTGAGTTTCATGGCCTATCAGTACTACATGACAGAAATTTTAAAGTGCATTATTTGTCATTATATATGTGATGTGATACTGTTACTGAGCATATATCCTGGTGTTTGGTAAGGGACAGCCTCTTGCAGTTTTCTTCTATTCCTACTTTTGAAGGCTAAAAGGATATATTTCCAAATACCATTCTCAAAACCCCTTGCAGGTTTTTAATTAAAATACTCCTTTAGCCTACAAGTGTATGAAATGACTACATCCTTTCATAACCTTTAAACAAACAAATGAAGAAAAAAAGAATATGAGACCTATCAAAACCAATCTCGTGGAGCAGAACTACTCTACTTTTGAAAGACACTGCAGATTCTGGGACAGGAGATGAAGTACTGTTGCTAATACAGATTACAAGCTCTAAATAGAGAATGTCAGATGAGACATTATAGTTCCTACCCTGAAATGCACTCTGTTTTGAAGTATCTCATAAAACTAAAAATTTGCTGCTATTCACAGTAAGATTTTTTTTTGCTTGGATATTTAAAAAGCTGATTTTCTTATTATATATCCTGATGCCAATGTTGCGTATTTTTTATTTTTAAGTACACAATCTACTCTACTTTTACAGATTGTAATCTTGAAAAGAAAGATGTGGGAGTATGCAGGTAAAACAGAATAGTAGTTTTATTGTTCTTTACTAAAACATTATTGCACTTCCCATCCTTAAACAGTAAGTATTTTGATAAGACTCCATTGAGCCTAATAGTCAGAACCACGTGCTCAGTAATTTCATGATACTATTCTTTTTGGTTAAAGAAGCAAGAAGCACTGAAATGACTTGCCCAATAGTGCTAAACCAGTCAGTGTGAAAATTAAGAGGTTGAGACTCTGTCACCTACGACTGTATGCTTGTGTTTCTCAGCTACGTTTCTTTCATAAAGCTTTTGGTTTCGGGGCTTATGTGCAAGCACTGCGGTAAGTTCTGTATAGGGCAACAAGTGGTGAGAGAATACATCGGCGAGAAGGGATTGGGTTCGTGAATACGCTGAAGGGTTACAGTTTGTCAGTAATCTGAAACAAATTTAGGCATGCGGTGTAAGGTAATGCGTTGTATTCCTCGCCCTCCTGAAATGCACGTGTCGTAAGGAGGCAGGTGGGGAGAAATAAGCTTTCCAAGCACCGAGCAACAAACATCAAGCGCTGCAACGTTGAAGCAAAACACAAGGGACGCTGCCGGTGTCTGGCGCAATGGGAGAAGCAAGGGCGCACTCCCGATAGTCTGGGTATCAAGGGGATTTCTTAATAATGAAGCTCACCAGACCGTGAAAAGTTTTCCACAGGAAATTATGGAGATCTCATCCTTGGGAGATCTGTTCGCCCCAGCTGCCCTGTCAGCTCCTGGCATGAGCCTCCCTGGGCTAGCAGAGCCGGCGGCTCCAGCCCCCAGGACCGGGGGCTGAGCCCCTTGCCGGGTGCCAGCGCTGCCCTTTACCCCCCGCGGCCCCGGGCAGCCGCTCCCCCCGCCCTTGAACTCTCCAGCCCTCGGCTCAACCCTCAGGGGGCGGCGGCGGCGGCTCCCCCGCCCCGCGGGGTCACGCCGGGCCAAGCCCGGCCGGCGGCTCGCCAGACTCTGGCTAGGCCGCGCCGCGGCCCTAGGGCGGTGTGGGCGCTCGGTCCCCGCCGCGGAGCCGGAGCGGGAGCCGATCCCGGGGGACTTGCGGGCGCTGCTGCCTCCCCGGGCCGAACAGGGCCCATAGAGCGCGCGGCGCC